>JAOXYJ010577742.1:0-14398 GCA_028566555.1 Lithophaga nigra | reverse complement strand
ATTTTAACAAAATAAATCATGCCACTGTGCTAAAACCTGTGATGTTGACACAAAAACCCTTTTCGATTATTATAATTAGTAAAAGTTTTAGTTTTTACGATAAACTATATAATAACTCTTGAAGCATCATTAGTAGCGTTTACATTATATTAATTATCTATATTGGGTTCCTAGTAATTCCAGTTAGTGGCACATTAAAGAGAATCTGTAATTTTAATTACGTCGTAGCTATTTATAAACTAGGATGAAATTATTTCGTGAATATACGACTTGTAATTATAACGTTAGTAAAGTCAGGGCTTTTCAGGACAGCAGACACCAAAAGGGCCATATGGTAGCCATCAACGCTACAAAAAAGACCAAAACTATAACTTTTTGTTTCGTTATCTTAGTCAAACAGAAGCCTGTCATACTAAAGAATTTTTAAGGTTTCAGTATTTTATAATTTTACCGATTGATCCTGATTTCTCGGACTATTTCTTTAAAACAGATGAAATTTTGACTCCGTTATAATTAGGTTGCAAATCTTACATATATACACACCGTGCCATTATTATTAATAGATATAAACGTAGTCTAATACATGTAGGTAATATTATAAATATAAATTCATTCTGTTATTTATCACTTAGAAAAAATGTATCCACGGGATTTATTCCCTGCAGGTAAGAAATGAATATTCCGATAAAATGTCGTTTTAATATTTTTTCAACAACAGCTTGACAGGAAATTAACCGAAATATGTCGTTTTCTTAAAATTCACCTTGAATTACGTTTGTAAGACACCTGTTCCATCAAACCTGTTGAAACTCAGCTGACACATTTTTTATCGTATAAATGTCTTACTGTGTTCATCGCATGGAAAGAATTTTTTAATTTTGATTTTTGTTAGTATTTATTATTTAAAGAAAATATGTCACATAATCCCGACATTTATGATAATCCCTTAGGTTTTGAAGCACTCAGTAATCGCTCTGACATTTTCAAATACTGTTTTCAGTATATTTACGTGCATTATTTCTGCAATATATGCTTAAACTGGGTCAAAAGTTTCATGGCCTAATTCTAGACTGTTAAATAAACATAATTCAACAACATTTATAGCAGTAAATTATTTACAAAAAATAAATACTTGATAATGTTTACTCTCTATTTGTTGGGGAGGATTATTTCGTTGCTTAGTTGGAGACTGTTTAAAAATGAAGCATAATTTACTGAATGAAAATTGTCTGAAAATGTTTTATGAACGATAATGTATTTTCTTCGAAATAGGGGAGTAAGGAGAGGTGTCGAGACCTAATTTTGCACTGTTAATAAAATGCAACAACATTTGTCTAATTAAAGATACTTAAAAGGAAAAGTTTTAATATTGAGTATATTTCAATGTAACATATAATGTACTAAGTGAAGATGAGGTGGGTTGGAGGAACCTACTGAGGACCATTTCCAAGTAAAATCTCATAGGAGATATATTTTTGCAATGCCATGCATTTCCCTACATTTTTATGTATTGTTAGCGATCATTTCAGATTGATATTCTTATTTGAATATTTGCGAATCGGTTTAATAATGTTCATGGCAATAGATTTTTGACAGAAGGGTGAAAATTTCTGATTTATTTTTCGAAGTGATGATATATTTAGAGCAGGGAGTGGAAAAATTTATTTTACAGTGATCTGCGGAATCGAACTATAAGGTATTGATTTATCATTGTTCATATCAAAATCGTTGAAGATCCTACAGTTTTTCATCTGTCAATTTGCAAAATGATTACTTTTTCATCTGACAGTTAAAATAATTATGTCAAAATTGAGAGGTACATGTAACAGTTATGGACATATTACATTTGTTACAACGACAATGATTAAAATAAAAATTTCAAGAGTCAGTGCTTCTTCCCCGGGTTACAGAGCCTTAACATTAGATGCGCTAGTGAAGAATTCCTACGGCTCAGTTGGTAGATCGATACACTGCTGTGCCAAGAGTCCCGGGTTAGATCCCCGTTGGTTGAGCAGACAATTTGGGACGCAAATCATCCTTTACTATTACAACATTAAAATATTTTGAAGATATTTTGGTAAATATGGTCCTTACAAAATCTCTGTGAATTTCCTGAAATTTTTAATACTATTTTTAATAGCACATTATTAATGAAACAAACTAAAAACAGAGTTTAAATATAATTTTTGAACGGTCATTATTTTTACGAACTAGCAATTTTTTTATTTAGATTAAATTTGTGAACCGTCATCTCTTTTTCAATCAAATGAAATCATGAAAGACCAATAGTATTCACTGATCAATAGTTTATAATTTAATTTGGGTAAATCACATATTAAATCCACTTTACCATTTGTAAATAAAATAAGTATTAGTCCTGCCAACTTGAAATTAATCATGCTGTTGTCAAGATTAAACTTTAAGGTAATGGCGTGGTTCAAAACTGAAATAGACACGCCCACTGATAAATCGTACACAGAAATACAAAGCAATCAATTTAAGGATGAACGTAATTATTCTGTATAAAACAACTTACAAGAGGATAATAAGAACGATTTATAAAAGCATAACAAACCAGAATTGCAATCAAAACCGTTGGCTTTTCAATTCAATTTAAAAATAAAAAAAGGGTTTTTACCACTAAGGATGGGTTAATATAAAAAGAGATCAAAACTTTGTCATGTTGCTAAATACTTTATATATACTCTAACAATCTTCTGTATCTTGCTCCTTGAAATGGATATAATTTTGAAAAATAATTTTATTTAGACAGTAACTTAATTCTTATGTCTGCACGTTGAGAGAGCGCCGAGATTGAAAAGAAAAGAGAAAAAAAATGTAAAAAGTTTTCGCTGTTCCTCTCGAAGTTCAAAAATAAAATTATATAAATAAAAAATAAATAACTAATAAACAGAGTTAATTGCTTTTGAACTTTTTCGGAGAAAAGTTTCGACAAGCGTCAGATCTCTTCTCTACCCTGAAAACCAAATTATTTTTCCATGGGTTCATCAACGACAGGGCATAGAAAGAAATATGATCCGAATTTAATTTTGAAATGTATCTAACTTATGAAAAACACTTCTATTCACAAAAGATAAATAATTTTGATTAAAACAAACCTAAACATACAATTTAAAATCAGCCTTTCTCGGCATGTGCCTGTATCCATACAAATGTTTCTCCTCAAAACACAGATATTTACCAATTATGACCTGGGAGTCACCTCTCTACAAAATAATTTATATGGAGGTGGGTGGAAGTGATGAAAGAAAGATTTAAAATATTATAGATGTATTATATTTTTGCGGTTCAGTAATTCTTCTCGAACAAAGTGGCTTTCAAAACATCATTGAAGTTAATTTTGAAATATTTAAACATGCTCTGATTACTTTTTTTTTTAATATGTCAAATCTGGTCATTTCAACCATTCATTTGGTACTGGAAAATACTTGTCAAGATTTAAATTAAAATCTACAAAAACACAATGTATTTTATTCTTTCATCATTTCAAGATGGTTCCTTTTCATACATCGCTAAAATGGTTATTTTTAAGATTGCCTCTACATATTAAAGAGTTTTAATTATTAGCTCACTAATGTTAATTCTACCAATATGTAGATTACGAAATCTTGGACTATATGAGGAAATCTTTCATAACAAATTTGATTTTTTGCGTCACGTTAGGATTTCATAAGACCACCGGTAAAATATTGTTTCAAGTGTGTGTACTTTTGGATTTACTTTGACACACAATTTGACTAATTTATACAAGATTAGGTTGGGGAGAAGCTAAATTAGGAGTTGTTACGTAACAGGCAACAAACGAGTTTAAGATTAGGTTAAGAATAAGTTACATTAGGAGTTATTACCTAAAAGACAATAAGAGAGAAGAAATCTGGACTTTGATGTGAACATGAGTTGCGAGTTGTGCAGTGGCACAAATATCAGTTTTATGGATCGAGTTCTAACGAGGAAATTTATACGTTCAGTAAATCCGAGATAGTTTCGTAGATGAGTTCCTGTAAGTGGTTGTATCCAGTAGGACGGATGTGTTCCGTTACAAATTATTTTCCGTAAATATGTTCAGTTATTACGGTAGGCTTTCCAATATTCTATTGTTAAGATAGACAAGTAATTATTATAAGTTATCATGGTCGTGACCAGGCTACCTCCTCACGGCTGCAATAAATTTAGCGCTTGATTACGAATGACCTTTAAAATATTCAAAAGAAAACAAAAATAAATAATTGTCTGGTTAACAGTGTTTGCATTTTCTTTATATTGTGGCAGTCAGACTTCACTGTTTACAGTAAATCTATTTACAGGAGGGTTATAACTTTGATTCATTGATATAATTGACCTAGACTATGTTTCTGATCATCTTGTTGAGTTTAATTGCTTCCCACCGTTAGACTGTAGTTAAATGATGGCTTATTTTCTAGTTCAGTACGAATTTGTTGAAGAAGTTGAATTATAAAAATTGACACCACGAGATTTTATACAACGGGACAAAACTCTCTACTTAATTTCCAAGTACAAACCTCTGAAAGAACCTGATTTCATTCAGTTAATGTTTTAATTGAAAATGATTGCTGAAAATTACGATGTTTTTGCCACTATCATTATATATAATAATTAATAAAGAAATGCAAATAGTACCATTCTTAAATTTTGACCAGCGGACCGCGGTCAACAATACTGGTAGAACCCAAACATTTGGGAGCCAGTGTAGAAAAACATAGGCGTCGGATGATAATCTTGGATGACGGGGGTGAAAAGACCCAAAATCGATCAATTATAAAAAAAAAATCGTACCATATTTAACATATGTACAGTTTTATCCATTTTCTCACTATCATGTCTTCCATTTTCCAGAACAAAATGTTCCATATTCCATTTGTCCGGCCGCATTCAATAAGTCAGGTTTTGAAGTTCAGTGTTAAAGTGATGTCATGATGTATGCAAATGTACATGAAATATAAATGTAAAGTTCTATTTATTTCGCTTTCCTTGTTTGTTTATTTGCTATTTAATGCACTTAATTTTTGTTTTTGGAAAATCCCTTTGCAGTTACTTTCACACAGTTGTACGCTTCCTGAAGGATAACGCATAAATATTTTTTCCCAGGAAAGACCAATTGAAATCAGCTGTTTCTTCCAGGAATTAAGGAAGAAACAAAGAAAGAAAAAAAATGGGAACTAAATATTAGATGAGAGATGGTGAAACATGTTTTTTTTAAATAATGGTAAGTTAATTATTTAGGTCAAAATCAATTTCCACTAATAATACCGGTAAGTCAGGCTGAACGCCGAGTTTTCCCGAAACTGAAATACTGCTGGGAACAAGAGGAATAATTCCCAGACGTTGAACCCTCAACATCTGTAGACGTTGAACAAGAGAAACATGCAATACAAAACCTCAAATAAGTATGCATTTCAGCTTGTCCTTGAATGAAGTTCAACAGATTTAGCTCAATCTGTTACTTAATGCTGCCGTAAAAATGAATTTAAGTAGATTTAAAAAATTGGCGCTGTTTTTATAAATTAAACCAGTTGGGGACTATCCATCTGCTTCCTTTGTCTATACGATTATTTGTGAATGTCTGTTACCTTTAATATATATTCATTCCATACCTTTGCTTAGTAAGATGCGACGATACTAAATTTGCTACTTTTCAAATTTACGTTTTCTTTTCATAGTTATATTTCACTGGGGTATCAAGCAAAAATTTGGCTCATCGTTATAGTTTTTTTTTCAGAAAAAAAAAAAAAAAAAAAGAACAACGGCGCACACTTAACGAAGAGATCTAGTGAAATTCACAGTTTTTCCTTAAACGAAAGTTTCAACGTACAAGTCTTTGTTCTCAAAGTGATTCTGAATCCATTCAGCTGTAGAAAATGGTATGTCACTGTATATCACAGATATAAACCTATACGTTGCAAAAGGGTACCGATTTACAGGCTATTTGACGCTTATGCATGATATTACATGCAGACTCTATATCCACAAGCAATTTTTATGGTGTAATTTGGAAATAAATCTTATATGCGACCAAACTGTCTCTATAACTTAAGTCCAAACATAAATGAGTTCATTTACTTTAATTAAACATTTAACTGCTTAACATTTAAGCTTTAAAACTGTAAAACATATTTTACCAGTTATAGTGCATATATTTTGGTTGTTACTCTTAAGGTGTTTTCCATTCCCCAAAATTGTATGGTAATTACCTAATTTACTGATTGAGCCATTTGAATGTTTTTTGCCAGGAACTAATGGAATTGTACTCTGATCATTGCACTCACGGCAAAATTTTTTCATTAAAACAAATCAAGAACAATAACCCGTGATCCATCATAGCATGTTAGAAGATTTTGTTATAAAGTGATGTCAAAAACATACCTTTTTTAATCGATCATTAGTAAAATCCCTTTTAGAAAATAAATGTACTATTAAAATCGTTGTGAAATCCCTCTGATGGTAAGACATTTTGAAAGATATTCAGAATAATAAATGATCAAGCATCAACAAGTACATGTAGAATTAAAGAAGAACCTTTTCTATTCATACTTCACCGGTTAGGTTCGCCTGATTTGGGATAGAAAGATCATCCGTATATTTTTGAAAAGATATATCGCGAAAATATGAATACCTTATGAAAGCTTTATAACTCTGGGAGAAACAGTTTGGTAAAAAATGCCAGAAATCTTTATTTGTCACAGATATGTATGACAATTACCACTTAGTATTAGCTTAAATTACATATTTAGTCATTATGGAAAACTTACATAGTCGACTGTCGTTGTCTCAGAATCAATTGACTCGAAATTCCACATCAGTCGAAATATTTGTGCGGTTTCACCTTTGAAATATAGTAATTTATATAAATTTACTCAGTTTGAATCGAATTGGGAAGAGTCAAAATTTCCGGTGACTAGAACTAAACAAAAATAAGATAAAAATTAAATTTTGGTCTATGAAAGTTGAATAATATCCAAATAGAAAATTGACATGATCGTTATTTTGAATTGAATAAGTAGTGCTGTAGTAAGAATTTTCAATTATTGTAATTTATTTTTTTTTATCTGTGTAAGTTTTAGATATATTTCATGTTTCTATAAAACGACGTTTTACTTTCTATAATTTTGCTTTAATGAACATTTTACAGATAGACTGAAATAAAGGAATGGATTATTTTGTAATTCATCACGTATTTATATCACTTGATAAAACTTTACAGATTCGTTTTATTATACTTTTCTACGTTGACTGCAATGTCCATTTAATAGTGTTAACACTTTTAAGAAATAAATGAAATATTTAGTTTAATAATCATCTTCAAAAGTTAACAATGTGCATTACACTCTAACTTGTTAATGCGAATCCGCGACTACTGAAATAAATGTGAGTCCCGGCACTGCGTGAAAAAAATATCAAGATATAGTTTTGAACCTTCATTCCATATTTAGGATAGTTTTATTTTGTATTGTGTTATTTCCCACTAAGCTTCGGCGTTGTTGTATTTGTACAAGATAGCAAATTTGATACAGATAATCATGTGTTGATACATTTATTAGTTTTGACTAATACTCCTTGATGCATTCATATCAAACATCTACATTAAAGTATAGTTCAGTAAATACAGTAATTCTATTTATTGAATAAAGCCACAGCCATTGAAGTATTGCAATGATTAACAATATTTTGATTAACTACCGTTTTTGTATTGAAATTTGTAGAATTTAAATATTAAGCCAAACGTTTCAGCAGTGTTTACGTATAATTGAAATGAGTCCATAATATTCCGGAACTGTTTTCGAAAGATCTTTTTCGAGATTTTTTCGGTCTAACCACTAAGTTTATTCTATGAAACGACCTCAGAATACAAAACGTGAATCTTTAAATCTGGGGAGGCATATAGTGTTTGTTTTTACAGATATAAATATTGTTACTTCGGCACAAAAATATTTCGTTTCATCTAATTTCGATAAGGTGTGATTAACATTTAATTATTAAGATGATAGTTCCATCTTAAGCATGTTTGTGTCCGAATTTAAGCTTTTCAGTGTCAGTAGCTTAAATCATTTCTAATATAAAAGCTGGATTTGAACTTAAGAGCTTTATATTAATCACAGCGAGTTATAATATCATCTGAATGCTAATGAAGTGTACGATATTGTGACTAGAGAACAACAGTTTGTCTCTTAGACTGCTTCTCTTTCGTTTCGTTCGCATTAAGAAGATTAATGTTCTTTTATTTAGTTACACGTGCAGATAACCTTCCCTGTGGTTGTAATAAAGAAATTGTACTGTAACATACACAAATACGAATACTGATTGAATAATAAGTAAGAATATCTAACATTTAAGACACATTGTTATACTGTGAATATGGTATCACGTAACTAGTGGCACTTGTCCTACGCCAATGTCAGTCACTTGGTAAACTAGTCGAAGTAGGTACCCTTTACCCTTTGTTGGAAAAATTAAATAAAATTCAAATTACATGCAAAATATACTCCACTAAATAGCATTATACAGTTGTAAAAATCCATTAACTGCAAACCTCGAACACTGCCTTGCCCCTTACATTTTTGAAGTTCAATTGCCATGAAAAGAAATATAATTTTGTGAAAAGGATCCTATGAATTATTCCAAGAAAATTAAAATTCTTTTGGCCATGCAGTTTCCATTTCATCCAGCCAAAATAAGATATTGCCCATTGTGGACATGTTTGAATTCTGATTGACATGCGGATCTGCCTTATATCATTCCTACAAAGTTAAAATATGTTTGGCTGCATAATTTCAGATTTTAAAAAATTCAGCTAATCAGAAACAAGAATTGCCTGTGATTGAGATGACAGTTTCCCAATCAGCAGAAGGTGAAATGGGTAATCATCGGAAATGGCAATCCATACATCATACTGTCAAAGTTACAAATAATTTGATTTTAAAGTTGTACAGGTCAGGATTCTTTTTACACCTTTCAGATAATTAGATGCCAGAATTGCCCATGGCAAGCACGCTGGTTTACAGATCGGATAAAAGATCAAGTACTTATGGAGAACCTCCTAAAGATCACTCACAAAAGAAATTTATTTGCATTTGTAGTGTAAAAAGGCCTATCAGAATAAAGTATTGCGCATGACAGCCACGTTTACAGCCTAATTGACCCCCGAAAAATATAGGGGACATCTTATACATCATTTCCAAAGTGCTATAATTCATTGATCATGTAGGTTTAGAGCGGAAAATTATTTAAATTTGAGGCATTCAGAAAAAAACTCTGTTGTGGCCATGTATCTTCCTGAGCAGCACAGATGGACAAATCTATACAGAAACCTTAAATACATCATTTATACAGTTACAAACAAGAGTTTCCAATGGCGTTTATGCATATCGGCATTAAATGTGGAATCACTTTGGAGGACCTCTCAAAGATCATTACATTAAGGTAACAATTCAATTAGCCTTGTAGTTTAGGGCAACAAATGTCTACATTTAAGGAAATCTGAATCAAGTATTGCCCATGGCAACGGCGTCTGAGTTCTGACCTGCACGAAACATCTTTGAAAAGGCCCTCTCATACATCATTCATACAAAATTCAGTTTATTTGGACCAGTAGTTTCAAAAGAGACGACAAAAAATTTGAAATACATTGTATTAACAACCATACAGATTGATTTAATGACTCACATGGCTTTGACAAGGTGAGAAAAAACAATACAGATTTTTTGTTTTCGTATCAATTTCTTGTAAGATGAGGAATATATTTATTCATAATCATATGAATTATTCTTTCTTTTTTCAAGCTTTGTGAAAGCCTGTGGAAAACAAAACATAGTAAAACAAAAATCATCAAGCTTAAGACTTAATTTCAGATATAACTATTAAAACATGAAAATATCTTGCACTTGCACCAATAACAGTTTTTCCTGAAGCAGACAAATTACATGTAAGAAAACATTTTGTGTACAATCCCAGCAAATCAACAGGGCATGAAAACAAACATATCGGGTAAAGAAGATGAAATATTAATAGCAAGGGAATACCCTAAATAAATAAATAAATAAAATAAATAAAACGCAACATATTGCAATAAAAGGTAAGAACCGATTAACAAAAATAACCAATCAAGGAACGCTGACTAAATCCGGATTAAGACAAATACTTTCAGACAAACACCTAAGACACAACAAGAAAAACTAAAGACGAGGATGAGCAACACGGACCCCACAAGAAATATGAGATGCACTCTGGTGCTGGGGATAAGCGAGCAGTGCCTTTTATAAGACACCCGCAGTGTTGCCCATTGTCAGGTCAGGGAACAGGCCATGTTTGAGTACAGGAAGGACGAAATTATGGTCCTGGAAAAAGATTCGATTTTATTTGGGAAACGGATATTCCATAATGATCAATCAGTTCATTGTTACGGCCATAGAACTTTTGAATGAATGACTTCAAATTAGGAGCAACATAGCCTTGTTTGAGAATTTTATTCGTCAGCAGTGGAGCCCTTTCCAGAAAATCATGATGCTGCAAGAGAGATTAAAACAAATAGAACATAAATAATAACTGGGCGTAATACTCCAACAATACCATGTGCATCGATTGGTTAAGCATTGTTTTAGTTGTTCTGACATAAACCGTTATTCTAATTATTTTAGAGTATTAATATTAAAATTTTGATCGTGGTGTAGGATAGAAAATACTAGACTTGTGTACAATAATAGGACTTGACATTTTTACTCTTCAATTGATTGTTGTTAAGAATCACGTAGTACCGGAAGTGGTAAACGAGAAAACAATGATGTTCGCAATTTAGCTACAATGATGATTAGATAGATATAGAGGTCAGTTTGCCCTTGATTTACAGGTTAATATTAACAATGTCCAATCCTTCCACAGTTTTCTTCTGCTGTACCATGCAAAAAGGATTCTACTTATTTCGTGAATAAAAGATAACGTTTATTTATTCCCGCCTTTTTCGATAATTCGGACGGCTTCATTATAAAGCTGTTTATGTTGTCATAACTCTTCTTTGTGATTATCTGTTTTTTACCTCAATTATAAATGTACATTATCTCCGAATAATCTGTAATTGATGCGTTAAAATGAGTCATATGATGCCTGTATTTTTAATAAAAGACGTAAGACAGAAGATATCTTAACGAAACTCGAAGAGCCAAATAGTTTAGCTAACAGTTAATTAAAAACATACTTCAACAAATAGTTACAATCCGGCTTCATTTAGTATATTTCTCATCCTTCTTGTCGTTAGAGTGAAGACTGTAGCCACCCTACTAGAAGTAGAGTAATAACGCTTCCCTTGGATTTATACAGCTGCCGTTCCATTTGTGGATACCTTGTTACCGCATAGTTTTCTTTTCTACTTTGCCGATTTAAGTTGATACCTGACAATGTACAATAGGACTACCAAACTTATCTTCTTTCATATTAAAATTCAAAAGAAATATAACAAAAAAAAGCAAATAAAACGAACTTAAGGTAACAAAACATTCGCAATCTTAGAACCTAAATACGGACGTTAGAAAATATCGTATATAACTTCTGTTCTGCATGTATTAACAGGCACGAAATATCCGACTCCGAATTCTAAACATAATATATACAATACCATCCTATAAAACACTACAGTAGGAAGAGAAGAAAAATCCAGTAATACAAGAAAATACAAAATGAAGAGTATTTTGAAAATGAAGTGTTCTTGGTCAAAATTTGCAGACAGAAAATAATGTGACTTTCTGTAGTATATAAGTAAAAGGGTGAATAGATACATTTTCGTTCCACCAGCCCTATAAGTCACTAAAAATATTGATCTCAAATTAGTGTCTTTTCTATGCGGAAACATTATGCCAGATTTTACACGGTGTAATGAAATCGGTGCCACTAGTGAAAGTTTACCCTTCCTTCCAGGACACCTGATTTCATCCCCGATATTTAGTTGAGGAATGTATTGTATACTGTACTATTCTAAATTTTGTAAGTATGTAATATGATAGAAACGACTACGACTGCAGCAAGTTTTCCATATTTCACTACAATCAATTAAATAATATAACTCTAACCATTGAATAAACTTATGCTAGCAAATTAATATCGGAAGGATTTTTATTTAAATCATCGTCAGGTTTTAGTAATCTAGAGCATAATCTTATTCCAATATAATTTCGACTGCATGTGCATTTATTTTCCATTTTCTCGATAAAAAAATGAATTAATCTACATGAAATAAATTAAAAATATTTGCTTACAATTATTTGCTATTAACAAAAATCGCCCTAACAAAAATTGTTAGCCATAAACATTCATTCAGAATGACACATACTGGTCTTGAGATCGCAGCTTTCAACACAGGTGGGCCTTACTGCTGTTTAATGTATTTTTTTCTAATCAAGTAAATAATTTTCTATGAATGACTTTTTTGCTTCAATCGATTAATGAATTTTTTGTTAGAATTTTAATGAATGATTTATTTTAATCAATTAATGTTTAAATAGTTACTTGCACAGCTACTTATATTAATAGCTGTTTTCAATGAAAATCCCCCCCGAAATCACCAATAAAAAACCAAAAAATTACTGAAAATCCACACAGACCAATGCTATACACAAATAAAAGAGCTGCAAGAGAAATGAACAGGGAGTACCTCTGACGAGATTAGCTAACGGAAAGATAGACGGACGGACAGCTGGATGGACCCAGGACCCATTACAATATTAATGAATTTCTTTAGAAAGTGCGGGGATAAAACGTTTTGCAATTTGACCTTTTCCGCCTTTTTTTCCTTTTATCCCCTCTGTTAGGGTAGGATCCTAATACCTATAATCAAAGAACCTCCTCGGTGGTATAATGGGTAGCGTGCTTGAGTGCGGAAGATCGTGTGTTAGAACCTCGGCCGGGTCATTGAGACTTGTCAGCACGGGGTCAGAATAATGTGTTTGGGGAACATGTCTTTCTACAGTCTATTACTTCAGTGAGATTGCACTGTAAAAACTATAAAAACCCAACTCAGAGTGTTGGTCTAGTACATTAAAATCTTCTCGTCCTCAATATGGTTGAAAGATTACACATTACGCTGGACGTTTAACATCCATGCATCCATCCTATAGCCAAAGACCAGTGTAATGACATATTACAACCCTATCTTTTATGATACTTTAATTTGGCCCCTTTTCGTCTTTTTGCCTCTTATATCCCTACATTAAGAGTTATGACTCTATTAAAAATTACAAAAATGTACAGTTAGCATCTGAAATCGGTAACCATTGTACTGATATATTAAAACCAAACTTTCTAGCAATTTTACAATTTGACCCCTTTTTGCCACCTCCATTGATCCTGACATCTACAAATTTAACTATAAAAAATTCTGCGTATTAATAAGCAATTTAATACATTTGTATTTAACACACTCCTGTATTAAATTAAATTAAAGTAAATCAATATGTAAATATAAAATATTTGCAATAACAAATGAACGACTTATTACACTGACAAGCGTTTTAATACGTAAAATCCCTTTTGGTCCTAGTTTGACCCCGACCAATCAATCAAAAATCCAAAATCTTTCTGCACATCTACACAAAGTTAGGAATAATGCTAACCCAAGACACTAAATCAAGGCTATGTCAAACCAAAATTAATTTCCGCATTCGGAAATTTAATGGCTGCCATACCAAGCTGATTAACTATTATTATGTCACAGATAATTAAGAACTTGTTTCCTATATCGTAGTCGTAGCCAGTTCTTCAAACTGCTTTGGGACTTTGTACTGAGTTTTTACACAGAGCAATGCACCTGATGGTACACCTGGTTTTTTGTGGGGTTTGCATTGTTCTACCATTAGTTTTTTAGTGCTATGTCTGTGTTTGCTTCCTAGTTTGTGTTAGTATTTGATCTATTATTTACTTTTTTCTTGTGATTCTATGTTGATAACGGTATTGCCTTAACGTATGATTTAGGTAATTTCGATGATTTTTTATATCCCATGCAAACAAAGTTTGGGGGTATATAGGAATCACCCTGTCTGTCTGTCCGTCCGTCCGTCCGCCTGTCCACATACCTTGTAAGCGCAACTCCTCATAAACCGTTCAAAGGAATTTAATGAAACTTCACATGATGCTTAGACACTAGGTCTACATTTGCATATAGGAAGCTTATTTATCACGCTTCAAGTTATAATGTATTTATCAAGTTTACTTTACAAACATAAATTCTACGCTATAATTATCGGTTTATAAATTCTTGAGCATAGGCATTTTTATTCATTTTACATTTTGCTAGTTCTAGCATGTCGTCGTCTCATCTTACCTACCAGATTTGACTTATTCCTGGCCATGACTTTTATTTATTGGACATAAGTTTTTCGCA
>JAOXYJ010576633.1:0-14413 GCA_028566555.1 Lithophaga nigra | reverse complement strand
AAGTCATGTGTTTTCCCTTTCTTCCTTTGACAGTAAACAAGCTGGGATAGTTGAGAAAGGTGGCAAAATAAATTTCCTGTTTATCATCAGTGATGTTCAGATGTTAATCAAGGTCATTTTGTGACAATGTCAATAAGCTGTAGGTTATATCAAAGGAATTTTGTTCTCTTGGAAAATTTCTTTATTCATTTGTATTTGTACACCTTTAGGATAGCCTGCAAATGTACATGTATATTTTGCTGTTTTTTTAATCTACATTCGCATCTTACTTTCTTATGTTAGTTGCTTCAAATCAGACATTCGTACAATCTATGTCTGTTCCTTTATGTAATTGTTCGTTTTATCTTGTGAAATTGTAATATTTTTGACAGTTCCTTAGTATTCGATGGTTTTCTTCTTCAAACGGTATCACTGTTAATTTAAGTCGCATATGTTTGACAACATGTACACTAAACTAATTAATGTTCATACTTATTGGGCACTTTAATACTCAGTCAGTCGATGGTACATATTTAAATCCACATAATATAAGCTGGCTTCTAGACCAAACCTAAGGTATCACAATTAATGAGAATTTCTGGCATCTTTAATAAAGTGTCCTTTTTTTAGAGCAGCAACTAATGGAGTCTACAATTCACAGTTGATCCCCTTTCTAGGGCTTATGTTAATTATAGCGACTTTTTAGACAGAAGGTTATTACTGTCACAAAAGATTCTCATTAATCTGTAATTAATGTCATCATTTTGGAAATTTTATGGTCGCCATCACGAGTTGGTTTACCCATTATGGGGATGTCCTTTTCACAGGTGATGACGGACATGTTTCCTGTATCGCAGTTACCACCCTTGTCCCTCACTATTTTGCGATTTATTACTGGCATTACACAGAGGGCAATATGATGGGTGGCAATATGTGTATCAGGACATACTTACCCTTCCGGAGCACCTGATATCAGTCCCGTTTTTTCGTGGGAGTTCTTATTGTCTTAGCTTTAGTTTTTAGTGTTGTGTCTGTTTTCTTCCTCATTTCTTTGTGTTATGCGTTATTGATTGCAATCTTATATTTGTTGTTCATGCTTGATGTTTTTGTTTGTAACGGTTTTGTCTATATGATTTAGCTTATGTCGATAATTCTCTCAATTAATTTTATCAGGACAGTCTCGCACTTGCATGGCTAGGTCTGTGAACTTCATCAAATTCCTTTATCATTATAATCAATCTGAATTTTGTTCCCTATTTCCGTTTGTTTACGTATCCATAAATCATAATATAAACTGTATATTGCACTTTGCATTTTTTATAGGATGAAGCGATGCATAGAAAACGTCGAATCGAAACAGCAGACGGAAAATTTCTGCAAAACTCGTAAATAAGTAACACTGTACATTGATTGATTGAATTACACTTTATGCCTCTTTCAGCATATTTTCAGCAGTATCTAAGCATCCAGTATTTGTTTAAACTGCGTCTGATTACTACGTCACCTTTGCGATCAAATCTAGACATTGCAAATTTTCTATTAAAAATGGGAAAATTAGGAACACGGAAACGGAAAAGTCGGTTGTAACGTCACGTTTTTCTGGCAGGTTCGTTGGCAACTGCGCCATTGAGAGCCGTCCTGAACTATGGCTTTTACGCTTGAAAGACTGAAAAATCATAGGAGAAACAGTTCTTCTTCAGTTTGCGCGTGGGTTACAATATTTCTCCACTCTATCTTGTAGTAACTTTTTCTCTAACATACTGCTCTATCAGAAATGCGATCACACACTGTACTTTATCGAAACATGGAACACAGACTTTATGAATAGAGATAATTAATTTTCGGACTTCGACTTTTCCTAAAACTTGATTTTGCAGTCTTGAACGTTTCAGTTGCTGTATGGTTGATTCAATATATCGGTTTAAAATGTCTATTTTGGTAACGTCATTGTATTGTATTGTAATGGGAAATACACTTTTACATTCCAAAACTGGAAATCAAAAGGAGCAGAGAAAACTGTGTTTGAATTGTATTTGCATAATTTCAATAAAAGATATTTTAAATGACATTTCATGTTAATAAATTGCTCGTATAAAAAATAACATATTTGTATCATAGTATCGACTAATAGCTCGATCTTTAGAAAACCAGGGAGGTAATCCTAATATAATACCAGCATAGGAAACCACAAATTTTGTCATTTAATGTATATGTAAAATATTGAAGAAAACGGGACAGAATGGGTAACCCAACTCTTCTTTTTTTTTAATAAAATTCATATCATTTTAGTAAGTTTTAGTTTGTCAACAAAAATATATAACTTTCATGAAATTTCTCTGACATGTAACCCAGGGTAAACTAGGTAGAGCACAACTGATGAGACATTGTTTGTCAAAATGCGCATATTGTGCACTAAATTTTGTATCATAGATTGTTATTAAAGCTAAATGTAGTAATGAGAAACTGTCTCAATTAGTAAACCTTACAAAATTATATTGTAACTAAATGCTAAAAACGTTGTCAAAATCAAATTAGGAATGTATGCACGATGTATGCGTGACTGAGTTTATACAGTAATTGAAAAACCTACCAGACTGCAAAAACTTGAAATATAATAAGAAATCACTTGACTCTGAAAATATCAGGATCGGATGGAACATTGTTAGCTTAATGAGGAGGGACCTGATATGGATGATCTACTTTAGCCAAATGATGAAGGATTTATGTGATCAATAAAAAACGTGATGGAAACAAGGCGAAACCGTAAAAACTAGATGTCGCGATTTATGCTTTATATTATTTGGTGTTTTTGAGGGATTTTTGTAATACTACTTTATGAACAATTTCGGTAATTTTCTTTTCAATATGTGAACAATTCAACGGTCCCTGTTACTCTATAACATGTTATTCCGTTCGAAATCAAAGATGTATTGTTCTAATTAAAAGTGAAGTGTGTGGAAATAAAAGCTCGAAAAACAAATTGTCCGACCATCCAGCCATAACCAGCACAAGATACGTTTAGCATACATTATAAATAACAATCGTATTAACTAAAATTTCGTAACAAACTCGTACTTATTTATTATTTTGTCTTAGATGTCGAGAGGGAATAATTCGGTTTGGTACAAACTTTTAGAACTGAGAGTACACCACCGACGATAATAATATTGCAAGTCTAGTTTTAGTTAGAAAACGTTATTTGATGAAAGATAAGTATTTTCATAAACCTCAACGTCAGAGTATAGTTAAAGCTGTGATATGTCATACATTGTAGTTTATTCTATGCTAAAAATCGCAAATGCTAATAACCATTTTATGTTACTTGTGCTCTGTCTGGTATATTGTTCAATGTAGAATTATATGATAAGATAACCCCGGCAAAGACCTAAATAAAAGTACTTTCTTGGCACAAACTTATTTCACAATGAATAACAAATTTCAATATTTATAAAATAACGATGCAGCATATCTAATTTGACATTTGAGTAATTAATGTGAATAATGAACCATCGTGAAGTTTTTCTGATGTTCCGAGAGCTGTTCTTTGTAGGAGGCAGATTGCTTGAGCACTTCAACCGAAATTTGCCTCGCTTCATGTGTTAATGTATCGACATAGCTACAGAAAGTCAGGGGTTTTACCGGTTCAACTTTTTAACTGTTCGATCTTTCCTTTTCGGCTAAATCTAGATTCACGATATAGCAGAAAAATTGCCGAAAATGACGATAAACCCCCAAAAACCAAACCCAACCCAGAAAATTGTACAGTGGTTGATGATATTTCTCTATCCGTAACCAGCTTTGCTCACTCTAAAAAGTCATATCATGGCGTCATGGTGTCATAACATTTGACCAAATATCCCATGTAGGTAGCACATGAACAAATTCATGCATAAAAATTTTAATTTCAAGCATTTAAATGTGATAAAATTATTTTTTTTAAATTGTATAAAAATATAATATTATATCATTCTGCTTATATTGAACTTTACAGTTAGCCACTTATTGGTTGGTTGGTTTGAGGTTTATCGTCACTCTCAGCAAGTGTATGTATCGTGACCACCAGACTTATTGGGGAGGAAAGTGGACAGCTAACCAGGTGAAACTCTCGACCTTGGTAGGCGTCTGGATTCCTTAACACGTGAAGCGGGTGAACAAGACTCGAACATATGACAGCGGTGTTAGGCTCGTGGTTATAAGTCAGCGATCTACAGACTAACATAACAACCATTATTATAAACACGACATAATGAACTAATAATGAGTTTTTTCTTTTTTCTTTGAAACAATAAAGCGAATTGAAACCAACTGTTTGCAAAAGGTATTATGATGGTCCTGTTTCAGAAAAAAGTCAGATAACTAATGTCTAGCAAGCAAGATTGTCACTGTAATTATAAAAACAAAATTAGGCACAAATTATTTGAAATACAGTTCTAAACTGGTTTATTTCTGAATTACGTCTGATGACCTGACTCCCATCCAGCACGGCCACCACCGCAAAACATACTTTATATAGCACTTCATGTAAAATATAAATTAAAATATTCCCTTCTGAAATCACGTGACCAACTTTAAATAAACCTGTTTAAAGTATCTTAAGGGGTTACCACGTTCAATTTTTCAAAACATGTACGTATGTAGCTGTGGTAAATTTCCTTCTTTTTTATCTTAACAAGACGCTCGAAGAAGGCATGACTGAAACCACAACGTTTACTTTTACGGATGTTGTTGTGATTTAGTGTACTTTAATATTCGAATAAACGATAAACCGTAGCTGCATGTTTACCATCAATATATATATTTCAGTCAACAAGTTGACGTTCTAGTTTTATCAGTATTTATCCCAACTCTTAATGAAGAAAGTTCTGGGATATTTTAATAAACCCGTTGTACCTCCTTTGAACAAAACTTACCCTTGGAACTTCTCCCTTTTTTATCCAAGGTCTTTTATTCGGGTTTTGCACTATTACTTACTGTACCATTTGTAGATGTGAAATAAGGTTTTATAATGTTGATTTCAGGTCCTGAGTCCATGTGTAGCAGCACACGCTTACCCATACGGAACACCTGATTTTTTTTGTGGGAGTTTGCGATATCCTAGCTTTAGATTTTGGTGTTGTGTCTGGGTTTATTTCCTCTGTGTGTGTCTGAATCTGTGCCTATGACGGTCTTGTCGTATTCTCTGGATATATGATTTAGTGACGATAATCTTCTTAGGACATATATACAAATATTAGCCTTTGAAGTAAATTTCTATCGCGGCATGGCGTCAAATATTTTATTTTGCATACAGGAGTTTTGCAAATAATTTGAAGATTTGATTAAGGTTAATGAATTTCAATTTATCGTAAAATGAGCGGCCTACAATGATCGGAAATATTAAGGTTGTGATTGATTGAATGGCCGTTTAATGCGACTTTCAGCAATTTTCAGCTATCTCGTGACGTCCAAATTTTATCAAGTTAGGAAGCCGGAGTACTCGGTGAGAACTCCCGACCTTCGGCAGGAAAATTGGTATTCTTATCAATTACGGTTGGAGTCGAGCACACCTCGCCACGACCAACCCCTGTGTTGATACGCCAATGATCAATAATAGATATGACCAACTACCTAGACCACTCGGCCATCGAAGCCCCATTAAGGTTATGATGTAAACTGCTCTAACATATTTGAAATGACGTGTATAGTACTCCTGGAACTACTCCTTCAGTTTTTTTGCCATGTCTTTTATTTTTGCTTTATTTTGTTGCACATCATCTGTACATGTGTAGCAAGGTTTTAAATTATTTTAGGATTTTTCTTAACAGAAAGATTCAAGGAGAGGCTAGATTGGGTATGAATACATGTGGATACTTGTTCGTTAGGTTCTGCTTGAATCAAAGAGGGATCTAACAAATGTGCAATCCGGGGATAGTAATGATTTTTGCCAGCCCTTGTGTAGTTGTTATGAAGAGATTTGTTGTTGTAAAGAAGTTTACAGATGTCAATTAAAGATTAATTCCTTAATAAATAGTTGGCGTTTTCTTTTGTGGTAAAATTCAGATAACCTTTATTAAATATATTTTTGAAAATTATATCAGTATAACATTTTCAATCAATTTAACGTGTAATTTGGATTATAGATTTATCATAACCTTGTACTAACATAGTGGTCTTCGGGAAAACATGGTTCCGATAATTTCGCATGCATATATAACAATATCGCCTGATAAGAACTGTAAATAAGATGAAAACAGCTTATCGAAACCAAAGAGAAGTAAAGAAGCAAAGTTTGGCTGAGATTTATTCTATTATAGTTCCCCAAATGTAGGATACTCATGTTGCTGTTGATGCTAAATCGTAGGATATATACTGTAATGCTGTTATAATACTGGTTTGGTAAATACTTATACCAGCTTTCCAATAGACTTCTCCGAGTTCCTACGGTGAAGATTAATGTCCATGTGTAAAGACATGCCTCTCTCCACGTTATCCATATCCTCTGACTTTATAGGTTTGATATATCTGGTAAATATTTCAGTTAATACTAGCTTGTACTTCCTTTTCCGTTTTTCTTCTAATCTAACTTATTACCGTAATATTTTAAGCATTATTATAGTCAGATGTGGACGGTAAAGCAAAGAGAACTTTTCTGTGAGTTCGTTTTCTCCTTTTATTGAATCGTTGATCTATTGATATTATTGACAATGTTATTTACATTATTTTGTGAAGTTTGTACGAAAATATTATGTTGAAGCTAGTATTACTAATGTACTTCGATTTTAAAAAGTATATCCTCATTGCCAAATAGAGGACTGTAAGTTGTGATGTTCAGTATACAGTTTGTTATGGTCAGAGAGTTGTAGAACAGGGTAGTAGGATTGAATGTGTAATGTGTGAAATACTTTGATACCGGCCTGAAGGATATATTGTGTGATGCTACTAGACTATAGTATGTCGACTTGTGCTAACATACTTTTGTCACGGTTTTCCATTTTTGGAGACAATTTAGCAATTTATATGTATTGTTTATTGAGTCAATGTCTGATATATTTAGTGGTATCGCTTAAGCTTCAGTTGATTTGTAAGTTGCTTTATCATCCACGTAATTTCGTCTACTTAACTGAATATATAGCCAAAGGACAAAAATAGAAACAAGAATCATCCAAATAATAGTTTAAATGCCTTTCAGGTTACTTGCCTTTAATAAGAATGTTACAGTAAATATATGTATGTGTATATTCTAGGGATGGTAACGCTTAATTGGTTAATTTTCGGAAGTAAGATTTTTTACAGCTTTGTATCACCTTCATTAACGTTTTCCGGTGTCAAAATTATTTAAAAGAGCCTCCTCAAATGACATCGAAAGGTTGAGTTTATGTGAAACGAAATGCCGACTCTAGACAATGTGAAATTTAAGTTATGTGATTTTTAAATGATCTATACCGGTGCTTAATCAACATGATGAAGCAATCTTAAACATCTTATAGGAATGTATTTGTATATTCCCGTAGTAAGGGCATATGTGTTCAGTTTTAACCAAATGTTTATAGCAGGTAAGAAATAAAACGCAGCGTCTCCTTTTTTGCTGTTGTGTTAATTTGAAATAGTCATTATTATGACAAATAAATGAGCATTTACTCTTTGCATTAGTCATTTTTGTACAATGAATACTGTGTCTATACAAAACTTCTAAATGTGTCATGGGGTAGATATTAAACCATTAAATAATACAAATTTATAATTTTTTATTGAAAATAATGCAATTATAATTTCCGATGTGTACAAGATTTAAGACACATTCGCAAACCAGTGATTTTGGAGCCAGCTTAATTTACTTCTTTCAGCTCAAACCTGTACACATCGAGGACTTTAGGGTTGACTATGTTATGCATTCAATACTGCTGGATATATTGTAGTATGCTTGGACTACGAGATTATAGTATGCTATGCCTTGTCCTTAAATACTTTTTGCCATTAGTTTCCATTTTTGTAGATAATTTTTATTAATGAAACTGTCTTTGTCGTATAAATTCTATATCGAGCATGTTTTCTGTTTATTGAGTCAATGTCTGAAGTATTCAATGATAGTGTTAACGCCAGTTTCCTTGAATTGTATATTTGTTTGTTTATTCCCATATAAACTCATCTATTTAAAGGGGAAGAAATGCCAGAATTATCCAAACAGCAGTTCATTTGCCTTTGGATAAATTACCTTCAGCAACAAAGCCCAAAGCCCCAAAGCTTATATTTAACGCATTTAAGTAGATATGTTTGAGGTCAATATCTGGTTCCGTTGTTCATATTTCAATATAGAAGAGACTTTTTGTTCAGTCCTACCGGAAAACCAACAATAGACAAGAATGTCAACGTAGTGGTCCTGTTGTGCTACTGGGTTAACTCACAATGATCGCATATATGACAAATATGACAAATAAATGCGTGTTTACTTCTTTGATTAATCCATGAATACTGTATTATAAAAAATTTGAAAATGTGTCGTGGAGTTATTATGCGATGCATACTTTAATGTTGACTTTTTCTGGACCAGAATGCTGAGCTGGATTTAATACTGCTACCTAACCAAAGTCTGCAGTAGACATGTCACCGTACATGTATTAGGAATATTACAATCAGTGAATGCTCCGTCCTTTTAATGTTAATTTCAATACAAAAGTGGCGGTTTTATTTTCAAAAATGGGTAGCGTACAACAACATCAACTTCTCCACACTCGTGACAAACCATGTTTTAGTACAAAACATTAAGTCTGAGATATGTAATTATAAACGAAGTACTAGTATATTTACACCAATGTCTCTCAATTTTCAGCCCTTTATATTCTTCTGACAGTTTTTATCACTGGTGCTGTCTTTTTCTTTCTCTCTTGACCTTGTCTTTCTAATCCCTTGTTTCCATACCTTTCCACACCTTTTATTTACCATTATTTACAACTTCCACTCCTATTATTTGTCATTACTTACAATTTCCACACCTATTATTTACCATTACTTACAATTTCCAACTTATTATTTGCCATTACTTACAATTTAAAAAAAAATTTATTCCACTATGTGTTTTCTAGTTGTTTCAGATATTTTGTTTTAAGTTCAGCTGGTTGAAAACCATATGTTATTTCGTCACTTTCCATCGCTCGTCCGCCCGTGAATCGTCCGTTTTTTGGTTGTTTTTAACATTTAAATTTTCTACAAAACCACAAGACCAATTAACAAACAAAGGTGGTTCTTGTTTAACTTTTTTTCTGAAGACCACATCCGTTTTCTCAGATTGCTTTCGTGGACTGTGAACAGTTGAAAATTGGAAGTATTTTTTCTTAATTTCTTAATAATTGAATACATTAAACGGAACCAACTAAGTTATCTTTTATATATGTTGGGTGACTTCGTTCCTTATCTGAGATGACCACTTTACTGTGGGTATTTATTCAAATCAGCGGTAATTGTAGAATAAAGTATTTCTGTAAAGGTCATCTTAAAAAGGAACCATTGAACAAATTAAAGCAACCTTGATACATATAGTCCTTGGTTAGTCTTCTTTCAAAACAGTGTTGGATGACTTGATCTGTTATCAAGGTCGGCATCATAGCTGTTTATGGTAATTTATTGTAATATCACACTAAATATATCAAAATTTCCAACTATGGAACCAGTAGTAGAAAAATCCTATATCATTCCCATATGGAAACATGTTCGAAATTATATATATGTTAAGGTTTTTCAAATTCTGCAAGTCATGTATTTCCGTTTAATCCTTTGACAATAAACAAGCTGAGACAGGTGTTACGAAAGTATTGTTCATAACAAGCTTTGACTTCTCAATGACTCTCTATTGCCATTAATAATTTCAATCAATGACCTGCTCGTCACTAATACAGAGAAAGAAATCCCAAAAGTATATATAAAGCAAATGTCCCTTTTTTCGCATAATGCATCTTGTCAAAAATTTCACAGAAGCACAGGACGAATATGACTGGAATCATTAACCATAATTTGTCCAAATGAAATAGAAAAAAATAAGAATACAGTACGTGTCAAAGTGGTAATAACGTGGTTTTTAATTTCAGCACAGGGTAGCTAATTGAAGAGAAAAAAGCGGAAGACTAGAAAAGAAAAAGAAAATGCACGATATTAAAAAAAACACATATCTTCCATTATTTTCTGTGAATAAAGAATACAAAATAAAAATGAAGAACTATCTTTTACTCGGTCAACAAATTGAAATTTGAACTTGACGATGTACGTCTAAAACAGGACGTATTGGAAACAAACTTTCAAAATTACAACAAGGTATTGAAAACATCCAACAAGTGTGCCTTTTGCCCAGTTTTTGGGAAAATATTTTCGGTTTTTTCATTTTGAAATCACACCATAGCTGAAATATTGCTGCAAGTGAGTTTAACATCAATCAGACAAATAAATGAAATTTCAATTAATGTTTCGTGATTCATGTATACCTTATTATATTACATGTTTATATCTAAAACAGACATTTGAATTCCTGATGATTTGTTAGAGAATTACTCGTCAGATTTTGCAAGTCATGTGTTTTCCCTTTCTTCCTTTGACAGTAAACAAGCTGGGATAGTTGAGAAAGGTGGCAAAATAAATTTCCCGTTTATGATCAATGATAGTCAGATGTTAAACAAGGTCATTTTGTGACAATGTCAATAAGCTGTAGGTTATAACAGCGGGAGTTTGTTCTCTTGAAAAATTTCTTTATTCATTTGTGTTTGTACACCTTTAGGATAGCCTGCAAATGTACATGTATATTTAGCTGTTTTTTTTTAATCTAGATTCGCATCTTACTTTCTTATGTTAGTTGCTTCAATTCAGACATTCGTACAATCTATTTCAGGTCCTTTATGTAATGGTTCGTTTTATCTTGTGAAATTGTAATATTTCTGACAGTTCCTTAGTATTCGATGGTTTTCTTCTTGAAACGGCCTCGCTGTTATTTTTAATCGCATATCTTTGACTGACAACATGTAATGTTCGTACTTATTGGGCACTTAAATACTCATTCAACTGATTGTACATATTTAAATACACATAATATAAGCTGGCGTCTAGACCAAACCTCGTGTATCACAATCAATAAGAATTTCTGGCATCTTTAATAAAGTGTCCTTTTCAGAGCAGCAACAAATGGAGTCTACAGTTCACATTTGATCCGCTTTCTAGGGCTTATGTTAACTATAGGGACATTTTAGATAGAAGGTTATTACTGTCATAAAAGATTCTCATTAATATGTACTTAATGTCGTCATTTCAGAAATTTTATGGTCGCCATCACGAGTTGGTTTACCCTTTATTGGGGTGTCCTTTTCACAGGTGATGACGGACATGTTTCCTGTATCGCAGTTACCACCCTTCTCCCTAACGATTTTGCGATTTATTACTGGCTTTACACAGAGGGCAATATGATGGGTGGCAATATGTGTATCAGGACATGCTTACCCTTCCGGAGCACCTGATATCAGTCCCGTTTTTTCGTGGGAGTTCTTATTGTCTTAGCTTTAGTTTTTGGTGTTGTGTCTGTTTTCTTCCTCGTTTCTTTGTGTTATTCGTTATTGATTGCAATCTTATATTTGTTGTTCGTGAGTGATTTTGTACATCCTGAGCGGACTCTATCACAAAGTACAAGAAAATTTAATCTAATATACTGATAAATAATACAAACAGCAAACTGAAAATTCATTGAAGAAACAAAAGGAAAATTGCCAGTTATGTACATTGTAACAAACATTGTATCAAACTTAATTATGTGTTTGTATCCTACACTTTATAGAAGATTGTGTA
Source organism: Lithophaga nigra (assembly GCA_028566555.1). Taxonomy (NCBI): domain Eukaryota; kingdom Metazoa; phylum Mollusca; class Bivalvia; order Mytilida; family Mytilidae; genus Lithophaga; species Lithophaga nigra. The sequence continues at coordinate 2,641 of JAOXYJ010576633.1, read as the reverse complement.
CTTCAAAAACACCTGATTGTTACTGTATATTGCATGAATTACCTATAAGGACAAATGTTCTGCACGTGCATAAGTAGACGTTATTAATAAAATGGTTCTCTCGTACAATGCTAAATAGCTCTTTCTTACAACAGTTAACACAAAACGGTATTCTTCTATTGTGTAGTTCTGCATGAACTTAAAAAAAGCTTTTCACAAAAAGTAACACCGAATGTGACGTCATTAGATCACAACGTCGTTTTTCGACATCATAACATAAGATTTTGTAAGAATTTGCAGGCAATCCCTATATATAAAGCGTTGTAATTCAGAAACAAGGATGGCGACCTTGCCTTTCTATACATCAATTTATTTGGAATTTCTTCCACTTTAATATGTTAGTTTTTGGTCAAATTTAGTATACTCTGTGGCATAGAAACATGAAAAATTTGATTGAAATTTTGATGATTTTACTAAATATCTATTATAAAACTAGCCCAAAATTCAAAATTTGGAGGTAAAACTACAGAAAAACAAGCGAGGTGACCACTATTTTTTTTATTTTATATTCCGATGTAACATTGCAATATGAACTTAAATGCAGAAAATTAGGGAAATCCATTCACTTCCCGTTCCGCAACGTTTGACCTTAATTTTCGGGAAATACAAATTTTATGGTCGTCAGTTTACATACAAATTCGATGTTGAAATGCGAAAAGGGATTTCTTTCAGCAATACATTTTGCATTCTTCAGTTTTGGGATAATGATGCCTCTACCCTGCGAGATCTTTTTTCAAAATGCTTAAAATAATGACCGTCAAATACTAGGATGAATAATTGGATAAAAATTTCTGATCATACTTTATATTAGATTCAACAAACCGTAGAAATGGATAATTACAACATATTTTTCAGCCTAGAAATAGAAACTTGCTTGTACAGTTTGTTTAAGTGGGTTTGTATGTACCTATCATTATTGAAAAAGACAGAAAACATTTTGGATAAGATAGATCTTAAAGATCTGAAAAACGGAGATGAATACGCAAAATTATTTCTCCGAACCAATCTTATTCATTTATTTTATTCACAGACTTATGCCACAGTAAATGCCAAAGATGTCACTTTGTTTATTTATCACATATTTATATCAAGTTGTAAATAAACAGCTCGACAGATGGAAATAAAATAATTGAAACTATAGTTAATTCACCTCTGCGTATAGTTGTAGACCTAGTCTAACATCTTTCTTGACTCAAAGAGAAGCATCAAACTTACTTTGTACATGTTTATAGCAGTGGTAAATTCTTCTCTTTTCTATCAAGAAGTTCCAAGGCACAACTGAAAACAACGCGTACTTTTACGGATGGTGTTGTGATTGAGTATACTTTAATATTCGAATAAACGATAAATCGTAGCTGCATATACCGTCAGTATATATATTGCAGTCAAGATTTGACTTTATAGTTTTAGTATTCATCCCTGCTCTTTATGAAGAAAGTTCTGAGATATTTAATAAATCTGTTGTACCTTTTTTCGAAAAAAAAAACGTATCGCTGGAACTTGTCCCTCTTTTATCCAAAGTATTTTACTTAGGGTTTACATTATTACCTTCTGTACAATTTCAAGAGGTTGAATAAAGTTTTATAATTTTGATTTTAGGTCCCGAGTCTATGTGTAGCAGCACATACTCACCCTTCCGGAACACCTGGTGTATTTTGAGTCAGTCAGCAATATCCTACATTGTAGCTTTAGTTTTTGGTACTAGGTCTGTGTTTGTTTCTTGGTTTGTGTTCGAGTTTGAATCTTTGTTGATGACAGTCTTGTCATGTCCTCTGGATATATGATTTAGTGAACTTCGGTAATCTCCGTCTATTCAAGTTGGGACATATTACAAATATTACTTTGTGACGTAAATTTCCTTTGCGGCATGATGTCAAGTATTTTATTCTGCATACAGGATGCTTGCATATACTCTGCAGATTTGAGTAAGGTGTATGAATTTCAATTTATGGTCAAATGAGGGATCTAAAATGATTGGATATATTAAGGTTCTAATTGATTGATTGAATGGTCATTTTACGCCACTCTCAGCAATTTTTCAGCTATCTCTTGACGTCCAGATTTTATTGGGGGAGGAAGCTGGAGTACTCGGTAAGAACTCCCGACCTTCGGCAGGAAAATTTCTTTCGGCAATCCTTGTCAATTCAGGTTGGAATCGACCAACCCCTGTGTTGACATGCCGGTGATTAATACTACCTGGACCACTCGGTCACCGAGGCCCCATTAAAGTTGTGATGTAAACTGCTATAACATATTTGAAATTATGTTAATAATACATACGGAAATTAATCATATATCATTTTTATGTATGCAGAAGGGTTTCTTAATCTGCGCTTTTTCCGTCTGTCCAGTTACATGTATAAGAAAATACTTGTCAAATACTCTTGAAAGTACTCCTTCAGTTTTACGCTATATCTTTCATTTTGGCTTTATTTTGTTAGACATCATCTGCAGATGTGTAGCAAGGTTTTATAATTTTTATTTTTGGGATTGTTTCTTAAGAGAAAGATTCAAGGAGGGCCATATTTGGTATGAGGACATGTGGATACTTGTTTATTAGGTTCTGCTTGACATTGATGAAGAGGGATCTAACAAATGTGCA
>JAOXYJ010575529.1:0-14415 GCA_028566555.1 Lithophaga nigra | reverse complement strand
TCTTTAGTTTTCATTCAAACAAGTATTTTACATGTTTCATCAAATACACCGGCGAAACAAATAGTTTATGACAGAAATATACATCGTCAGATCAAAGGGACTGCAGCAGTCGGCAGTTAATCACATGACAAATCACAAATGCAGCTTCTTGATTGGGCGTTAGTTTCCATGATGGACGGTGTTAAATTGTCAGATCTTTTCACACATAATTTTTAGAAGTCAGACATGTTTATTCATAGATGTATACATCTATGGTTTATTATCCCCGCACTTTCTAAAGAAAGTCCGGGGATATTGTAAGGGGCCCGTCCGTCTGTTTTTCTAGCAAATCTCGTCAGTGGAACTTCTCGTTCATTTTCTGTTGCAAGTCTTTCACTTGTATATAGTATATTTCCTTACTATGTGTAGATGTGTAGTTAAGTTTGGGATTTTTGATTGATGGGTCTGGGACCAAAAAGGGATTTTTCATATTTAATAGCTCGTCAGTGGAACTCCTCGTTCATTTTTTGTTGCAGGTCTCTTATTTGTATATAGTATTTTTCCTTACTATGTGTAGATGTAGATTTTTTAATAGTGGGTCTGGGACCGAATAAGGGTCAAAATTGATTTTACATATGAAACACATTGTCAGTGGAACTCTTCAAGTACATTTTAATTTAATACAGTCATATTTCTTACTACCTCAAAAGGTTTTTGAAATTTAAATTATGAGATCAGGATCAACAGAAGGGTCAAAAAGGGGTCCATTGTAAAATTACTTAACAGTTGGTTTGTAATATATCATTGCAACGGTCATTGGTTGTAGATGTAAACTGTAATTGTTATTAGAGTCATAACCCATACTGTAGGGATTTAAGGAGCCTAGAAGGAAAAAACGGACCAATTAAAAAATTGCCTAAAGATAGAGTTGTAATATGTCTATGCACTCGTTTTTGATCGTAGAAGTGAAAAGTATTTGCGTCCTTATCCTTACCGTTAGTGAATTAGAAGCCAAATATCAATGTAGGAGTGCGGGGAAAGTTGTCGTTTCCGGGAACACCTCATTCTAGTTGCACTTGACAATGTTAGTAAAATTGACACTTAAAACTGACTGAAAATATATATTATGCAAGAATTGACTAATTGATTAGTGCATCTTTTATTTTACATTGTAACCAATAAAAACGTACAAAGAGACATACAAACCATTTAAATTCATGTCTCTGTTGAGAATTTTCGATTTCATCAAGGAATCACTATTTTGACCACAACACATTATAGCGTTTGTTGTGCACTGTCGGCAAAGGTCAGTGAAACGCCATAGACTGACTGCGTATATCTGGAGTGTTCTAAGTCTATATAGACGTGTTGAACATAAAGCAAACGCCTAGTCCGATGCAAAAAGTATTTTGGTTAAATTTTTGTTTTGAAATTTAAAAAAAAGTTTTAAAAATCCCTATTTTATGGAACTTATTTTTAATAGTATGTGTCCTATACATCATCAGAGAAGCCGAGTGGATTAAAAATCTAGGCATCACAAGATATACAGAAGCTAGTGGTATAAAAGCAAGAAAAAAATTTTGAAAAATGTACGAAAGATATTGGCCATAATTTTAAACTAAATTTTCAATTTATTTTATTTCTTTCCTTTTCTTTCTTCCTTCCTTTCTTTTTCGTTTGTCTTTTTTTTAGTCAAGGAGGTTCAGCTCAAAGTGATGTGTAGGAAAAATAAGCAAATCATTACCTAAGTTCATCAAACTGTTTGCTTCTGTGAAAATTTTGTCTCGAGCGATCGTTGCCAAGAAAGAATATTTTTTTAGATATACATTTTCACGCAATTAGAAAGTAGGGAATTAAATCATATTTGACAAATAAAAATATTAACTTCAATCAAAATACTATAGTTACTGTTAGTTGTCTATTTTCCTGACTTCAATAAAAAAAGAAATGTTCAGTCAGTAATTGTTTTAGACTGAAGCTGTATTGTTTTTCTAAAATTCAATCATACATAAATTTATTGAAGCCTTCAGATGACATCAGTTTCTGTATTTCTGTATATTAATGCAGTCTAATGCATAATGATGAAAGTATTTGTACATGTTTCCATAACATTAATGGTATGGAACAGTATGAAAAACCATATTATTGAACTGTAGGCTAATTCCATTCTTGATCCCGTGGCTGATACTGGTCTCAATAGACTACCGGTCTTTCCTTTTATATACTAATTTTACAGGCTTTTTCAGGTATAATGTACAGTTTTCAGAGTGAATGAATAGTGTAAAAAACAAGGCGGTATTTTTTCAGCTATGCCTTTGAGGAAACGAATCATTCTGTTGTAGTGTATATTTTGACACCCATTTGTTCTAGACTTCTCGCCGAACTGATAAGTAGTGTTCACCCACATTAAATATGCCATCTCACTGGTATAAGTTATTTCTTAGTATCAGCCGACAATTTAGTTACTCTCTCTTTAAAGCTGTGCGTCTAGTGGAGAAACATCGAGAACTCATTTTATCAATTTTGGTTTGACCCGAACTGAAGAAGACCGTTCATGAAGCACGATGTTAACCAATGGTAAAGATAATTGAATGCTTTTTAATTATTGAAACATAAAAGAGGTCAATATCATTTCAGATAAATATTCAAAGTAGATATGATGAATTTGCATTCAATTATATGAATTATTCATCATGCATCTGACTGCCTAAAAGCACTACAGTTATGACCAGTTGAAAGTTTAACGCTTGGCTAAAGTTCGACTGTTGAGTTGGCGATTCGCCATCGAAAAAATCTGACGACCTAGCGAACGAAAAGATAGGTAATTTCGACACTTCGTCAGCCTTAAAAGGATTTCTACGTGTTGAATACTCGTTGGCGAGAGTCGATTGCTCGTCATCTCTTGGTTTAAATGGTGTGAAGTATTCAATTTAAACATATTGAAAATATTAATATTCAACAAAAACATCAAACGTATTGAAATATTAATTTACCTATATATTAAGATTTGTTTCATTAAGTATTGAGATATTTTCCAGTTTTTAATAAAATCTTTAATTATATTATGTAAGACAGAAATACACGGAATGCATGGATGAAGTAATTTGTGTTTCTTGTTACCTGCATGGGGATGTTTATTGACACTTTTGAAGAGCAATGCTAACCGACTGACATATCAGTTATAAGACAGGTAATTAATAGTGACTTTGATTCACATGCCTGAAGTAGTAAAGCAAAAGAAAGTATTCTTCAGCGGGAATCTGAGTCTATTGTTGCAATAAACTAGTATCCTTGTTCTCACATCGTTAAAAAGGGATTCTTCGTGCATTAACTACTCTTCCGATTCTCAGTGATTATTTCAGTATTGACGTTTACGTCAGCAAGAATTTCAAGTCAGCAAATGTCTTTTTTTCTATGTTTTTGATTTATATTTGTTCTTCTTATTATCCCCGCACTTTCTGAAGAAAGTTTGGGGATATTGTAATAGGCCCTTCCGTCTGTCCGTACGTTGTCAAATCTCGTCAGTGGAACTTTTCGTTCCTTTTTTGTTGCAGGTCTTTTATTTCTATATAGTATTGTTCCTTACTATGTGTAGATGTACAGTTAGGTTTTGGATTTTTGATTGGTGGGTCTGGGGTCGAATCAGGGGCCAAAAATGGACTTTTCATGTTAAATAGCTCGTCAGTGGAACTCCTCGTTCATCTTTTGTTGCAGGTCTTTATTTATATATATTATTGTTCCATTACTATGTGTAGATGTGCAATAAGGTTTTGGATTTTTTATTAATGGGCCCGGGGCCGAATAAGGGTACAAAATTGATTTTACGAGTTAAAAACTTGGAAGCGGAACTCCTCATTCAATTTTGAATAAGTACATTTTAATTATATAAAGCTATTTTTTTCACTACCTCAGTAAGGTTTTTGAAGTTAAAATTAAGGGATCAGGATCAATGGAAGGGTAAAAAAGGGTCCATTATAAAATTACTTTATAACTGGCTTGTAATATATTATCGCAATGGTCATTGGTTGTAGATGCAAACTGTAAATTGTTAATAGAGTCATAACCCATACTGTAGGGATTTAAGAAGCTTAGAAAGAAAAAAAGGGCAAAATTAAAAAATTGACTGAAGATGGGGTTGTAATATGTCCGTGCACTCGTCTTTGATTGTAGAAGTGGGAGATAAAAGGTATTTGCATTCTTACCCTACTGTAGGGAATAAAGGGTCAAACCTCTATGTGGGGTGTGGGGACAGTGGTCGTTTCCGACAACACCTCCATCTAATTATTATTTATTTTGTTAATTTCCCAAAAATGTATTGGTTTTATACGGAATGTACTGGAATATTTTAGATTTTAGGAATACATATCTGTTGAAAATTCGAATACACAAAAGTTAGGATTGAACTTGTTTATGAGAAAATTCTTTGTAGTTAGTCTATGTTTTGGTAGATTTTCTCTTGACACTTTTTCTCGATAACTTTTTAACATTCTATTTTAGCACGTTCGCTCTTTCAAACACTAATGTAAATAGGCTGACGAAGCGTTATCGCTCGCTACAACCTTTTCGGTTCTGCCTGATGAGATGAGATTATATCTTCTATTTTGTAATGACACTATGCGATTTTTTCTTGTGTGTAAGTTATGTACTTGATCTAATATTGATGGTACATGTATGAGAAATTCAGTACATTAATATCTAGAAAGTGGCACCATATTAGTTAGTGGTATTCAAAGAATGAGATGGGCTTACTGTACTTACTCCTGATAATTTCTAGAGTATTTGTTCAAGTTGAAAGGGTGAGCATACAGGCCGGAAGGTGACACATTTTTGACTTTCAGGTGATATACCTAATGAGATCGTATATTTTATTAGATAGAGGTACAATGTATACCACTAACAGCTTTAAATTTGACTGACCTTCAAAATAATTTTATCCCTTCTAAGTGTTTACCTGGTTAATCGTTCAAGTATTGAAAGAAGGTGACATTTTCTGTTTTCCTGTTCAGGATTTTTTCCTATTCCTTTGGTATGCCGGATATGCCCCTTTTACCGCCCATATTCTCATCCGTCCGAATCTGTCGTCCGTCGCTCTCGTCAATGTTCTATACAGCACTGAACAGTTCATTGACTGTCATTACCTCCACGAAATCGTAAACTTCACATAGATAAATAGCATAAAGGAAGTACTGTCTCTACAATATTTACAGTTGAATAAAATGCAATTAAAATGTGTTACTTTCATAGTTTCGTATAGCAGAGGGAATAATATTATGCCACCCTTTTTATTGCTACGTCAAACGATGTTACCATGAGGATAGATCGTTTCTACCTTCGTCGCTTTGTTTATTAGTCAGTTCGTCCACATATTCATTCACCAGTTCGTCCGTACGTCAAATTTGCTAAAAAGTTTTATCATATCGCATCACATTCATATCACTTAAATCCTTGGAGGAGTTAAACAGACAGAAGTGCGACTGGTTAACAGACGAATGAACATTAATTACGACTAACATACTGTAGATCTTCAATCATTATTATTTTATACCTGAATCATATCGAAAATTGTAAGTTTCCTGTTGTAATAAATATTATACATGTATATTACCTCACTAATATCCATACATGTTGTATAATCAGTTCTTCTCCAGGATAGTCGAAATTAAAAAAAGTTACATGCAAAGTAAGGAATTATTAGATTTGAATTTAAGAATTGAGAAAAGGAAAGGCATCATGAAAAACAAATATAAATGCATCCTCCCGAGGATTTTTATATGCGTAAAAATTAATTAAAGCAATACATGTATTAAGTTTCGGATAACCAATGTTATTTTAAAAATACTACACGTCGAATATGTGTGTAGTTCTAGTAGAAGCTGAAATTATATATAAAAATTATTTTAAAAAAGTGTGTGTGGAGGGGGGGTTCGTGTGGAAGGAGGAGGGTTTGTGTGAAAAATTCGCAATAGAAATCAATTAGCATAAATGCCTATAACAATGTAATACACACATTCAGTTATTGTAAATGGAAATTAATTTTATTATCAAAGGGGATACTTACAGAAGTTAAGGCTTTTAAAAAGCTAAAATAATTGTAAATTAATCAACATTAGGCAAATTGATTTTTATTTCAGTTCCTTTCTACAACTTTAACTGCATGTTACGTATTTTATTCGTTTTCTAAATAATCCTCAATTTACCTGTATTCGTCATATATCTCAAGTCATCCGTCCATAATTAATGAGTTACACGATACAAATCATATCCATCCATAATTAATTTGTCCACCCGCTATTCGTCAACCGTGATCCGTTACGCGTCATCCGTCACTAGTCACTGATCCGTTATTTTACTATTCGTCAAGCGTCGAAATTCAAAATTGAACGATCTGTCAGCTACATGTATCAGTCATCATTCACTGATCCGTCATTTGGGAATGTTGACTGGTCCAAGGAATGTGTGTGTCGCCACTGTTATACAGGTGATACGAAATTTGAGAAACTTAGAGATTTCAAAATATTTCGTAGAATATATGGGCTTATTTCAGGATTTGATATATAAATAAATTTATTCATACCACAGAATAAATATAATAATGAGAGTTCCACTTTGAAAAATTGTATTTCGCTTTAATGGTTTCTATTTAAACAGATTCCAGATTATTCCGATCACATTTTAGTTTAGGTCACGTAGTTACGTCACTCTTCTTATTTGCGTTGCAGCGTTTGGAAAGCAGACGAAAAATTTCATTAGAGTACAAAAATTTTAAATCTTAAAATTTTCCAAATCCAACCCATCCACCGCTTACAAATATTACCTTAGTTTAGGTTTCTGCTGTTGGTTTTAATGTATAGTTAAAAAAAACAACCAACAGTAATGATATGATGCAGTTTTTATAATGATGATAAACAGTAATGATATAGTGCAGTTTTTATAATAATAATAATGAACAATTATGGTATTGTGCAGTTTTAATAAGGATAATGAACGGTAATGATATAAGCAATGATGGTAGTAACACGAAGGCCTTTTACGCTAGTTTTTTTAGTCGTGGCCATCATTCGCCATTTAAATATTGTGCCCTACGTATTCTTGGTTTGATTTTAATCAATGAAATCTATGATCAGTCTTTTTTTTTAGATATTTATGCTCAAATGGGCCAATTTTTAATTTTCATACGGTGTGAATAATTTTATATATTTACTTTTTTAAATCTTATTCTATCTATTATTTTTATTATAATTATTATTTGCATCCAATTTTAAAGAAGGTCTTATGTTGAATTCCTTGTAAAAACCTTTATTAATAGAAAAGCGTACCATTTTCAAAGCATAAAAGGGATCAAAGAGGCCAGGTTTACCAGTTTTAATTTTCTTATTTGCAAAGAAGGAATTTTACGTTTTAAATTTTAGCCAACTGGTCAAAACACTTAGCCATTTGAAACTCTTTTTTTTCTTTATCCTTTTTATGGTGTATGGGTGGCCACTATTCAATTTGTATCCGGCAGTCCGATCAGATTTCAAAATGGCTGCCAAGACCCCTGACTGATTAAAAATTGAATAATATTTTTAAAATGTCTGTCCGGAAAGCAAATGGCTGAAGTGCAACCAATTTTTGTTAGAAAGTCTTGCATAGATCTATTTTAAATATGAATTCGCTGACTTGGTCCGATAGCCAACATGGCCATGGTAGCTGTTTATGGAAGTAGGAATAATTTTACGGTAAATCTCTGGTGCAGGTATTACTAAGGACATCCTTGCCAATTATTGTAATAGGTTGTTGGAAATCGAAGATGGCTATCAAGAAATTTAATGGTTCTGATTAGCTTTATATCAAGATATGGGGCTGACTGAAAGTAAACTTGTCATAAATAATTTTTCATAAGTACCGATCAAGTGTTGTTACTTTTTGGACCAATTGGAAATCCAAGATGGCCGCCGACGGGGAATATTGAATAACATAGGACATCCCTGGGATGCATGTATATGCTGCAAACATCTCAGCACCGCTGATAAATAAATTAAATCTGGCAGAAATGTTGCGAGCCAATGCTTGCCAGGTTTCATAATTGACATAAATTATCTAATAGATAAAAATGTCTTCGTCAGATACTACAGGGCTTACAGAGAATGATTCTACTGTTTCCTGACCAAGAGTTCTTACTGTATAAATGACAGGAAATCTCAAATGATTGCCATCGGGAACTTACTTTAACATTGGACTCTGGTGTATATACCGAAAAAGTTTCAGAACCAATGACACAAATTGAATCAGACTCGGCATAAATGTTGCTTGGAAGACCCTGACTACGTAATGTTGAATTTTTGGGTAGTTGGAAATCGCGGTGGCCAGTAGGTAGTGTAATTGGCTCTAATTGGCTGAAATTTGAAAACTTCGTTCGAATTACAACTGAGTTAAAATATTTCTTTTGTTGTCTTGCTACGGTCGTATCATGCTATGTATGCGGAAATCTTTATTTGCAATAGTGTGACAGTGATCAGCTATACTCATTTTCTATCAAGATAATTAGATAAAATGTAAGCACCCTTTTCATATTTTTGAAATCTTGCCCTTTACATCTAACTTTAAAGTTTTAGAAATTAGCATATTGGTAGCAGCGGGAATGGGGGTAATAGTTAATAGAAATAGTTAGAAACCTTTTAAAAACATTTATTTCAAGCATATATTATAATATCTGAAATTGTGATGGCTGTCTAGCAACCTTTTTCGTGTGTGTGTGTGTGTGTGTGTGTGATTCCATTATCACTGACCAAAAATATAACAATTATTTGTGTTTGAAAGTAACTGTATAGTTCAATGTTAGATTACAGATTCGCCTAATCAATTATTCTATGTTGTTTTAACACTGTTATTAATATGTTATGTCGCCATGCATCATTTAGAAGCATAATATCCCTTTAAAAAGAAAAATAGTGTTACTACATTGATGTGCCTTCAATTTTCTACTTAATCTTTGACCAAGTTTTAGGAAAGTTAATCATTTAGCAGATACAGTGATGTAACATAACACTCAGTTTGCTGTATGTTGAATGCTGTCAATAGTGCAACCACTTTTCAGTCAAATTTTTAATCGGTTCACATAATAGCCTATTTTAGGAACAAAATATGTTACATAGGTAAAACTCCAAAATGTGGCCGAATGAGTCTTATACATGTAGCACTTATCGGTTGGTACATACCTCATATCTGTCTGGGATAAATGTGGGCCATTCTAACGGGAGAAGAGCCTACAATAAACGTTTGTTATTTAGACTGTGGCGCATACACAACTCTAAGAACATCACTAAAACTACGCTTGATATTATCTTAAGACATAAATAATTGTTCAAGTAAAAGATGAGATAAATGAAACAACAAAAACGTTTACGCTTTATTTAAAAAGGGGAAAGCGATCAAATATTTTGTAATTAAATCTTTTTCGCTCAAAAGAAAAAAAATATGAATCCGATTTTTTTCCAACTTCCTCATAAGTAACAAAATAAATAAGAAACAAAATTCAGAATTCCAAGGATATACCACTGACATTCCGTCGTTACGTTTGTCTGGATCAAACCTATCCGGTCGGAAACGTCAAGCTGATGTAAGTAAGTTCGAAGATACCAAAGGGGCAGCCAGAAATCGTAAATCAAAAAGAACATGCAACGTTTGGCCAAACATAGATACAAGATAAACACTGACTACAAAACACAACATTGAAAACTAAGGACAGAGCAACACGAACCCCACTAAAAACCGGGAGTGAGATCAGGTGTTCCGGAAGAGTAAGTCTGCAAAAACCTCGAAATAGGGCTTCCCATCACGGAAAAAAGAGCGTGAAAAATCGAGGATCTTTTGGCCACGAATTCGATGACGCTTAGACAGCACCGTATCCAACGAATAAAGTAAGTGTCACATTTTTTCCGCTTTTTCTCCGCCATAAGGAAAACATTCATACTTTTAATGAAATTTGTTTTTTTCAATACTTGTACAAAGTTTTACAAAACTTAGCGTTGATCACGTTTTAGCAGAGAGTAAAGACGGACGGAAATCTACTGTGCTGTATCTCCAACGAGTGCAATCTCTGTTAGATGCTCTTCGATTCCACGGAAGACGGCTACTACTGCTTCTGTGGGGAAAGGATTTCTTCCAGGTGTAAAGGTCCCTATCCCACAGTATAGATGTAGTTTACGAAGGCGGGACCGCTTCCGGGACGATCAGCAGAGGAAATAGATGTGGTATGTATGGATTTCGTGACAATGACAGTAACGTGGCGTAGGCAGACTGAACATCCAAGATGAATCGTCGGGGGAGGTACATCATATTGGACTGCGACTAAAATCACGGCGGGAAAGACGAGTTTGGCTGTTTGGCTTCCTAGACAAGGTATTGGAAACAAAGATTTCAAAACATGTCGAAGTGTTCAAGGAATTCGAAAAGAAATAATTTTTTGTCCTTCATTGCATGAACGAAACAAAGTATATATTATGGTGATATCAGCTAACTAGAATAATGGACTTATATTTTCCCCATAATTTCTACACTGTAGACACGTATTATCGTGCATAAATCATGTACCACTCAGCACGGTGATGTATGGGCCTTGCTTTTTCCGTTTGAAACTCCTCGAAAGAATCGCCTTCTTGTATTCTTTTCCCCCCAAATCTAAAGATAATGCTGTGAATTTCTTTGTATTGATCGGTACCTATGATTCCCGTTCAATTCGTTCCAGATATTCTTGTTTTAGTTTCGGACTCCGATTTTTTTTCTGCGACATAGGTTCGATGCAAACATCTAAATATTTGATTAAATCGTTTGGATTGAACGGGTGAGAACATCAGTGGCCTTACCCCTGCATCCTTGCGTCGTTGACGAAAAGACTTTTTTCCTCTTTCATAGATGACTGACCGACCAATTTTGTTCCAACCGTAAGTTGATCGATATCGGTTTACCAGTCGACGCATCGTTGTTCTAGTACATAATGTTGGATCATACCACAATGTTGTAATAATTTGCCGGATCGTACGTATACTCGTTGGAATTGGAACTGTTAAGGAAAAGGAGGTTCCCGAGCCCGTCTTTCGTAGTACGGATGCAAAAAGAGGTTACTCTTCGTAACTTGTACCAGTTGGTCTCCGATGTACAACGAACACTCTTCTAGCTTGAGCCCGAAGATTTAAACAGATCTGTGCCGTTTGGCCTTTTACTAGGGCAATTGATAGCCAGTTCTTTTAACATCCTATATCTCTCGGAATTTTCGAGTCTATGCTCGGGAGACATTTCTGCTTCACAGGCACTATTGGTGTAAGAAACTCGACGGTGGTTCCACGACTCACAAATATTCCCCCTTTGGTGTCGACGTGTCATGTATTTGTCTATCGGTTGCGGACTCAAAGTTGTTAACCGATAAATCAGCAATGTCGATGGACGTCGTGGTAGAAGTGGTGGTGATATCGCCGCGGCCGGCTGAGATACATATAACGATGGGAGAACTAACATTGATTCCTTGAATTTCTTTGAAAGGTATTCCACGACTTTCTTTTGCATTTCTCACGAGTTTGAATAAAAAACAAGTTCGCACGACGTTTCGAACCTTTCAGACTTACGTTTCCTCTCCAATTTTAAAATTGCTTCATTATGTCGCTTAATTCCACTGCCAGATTGTTTCTTCTCTCTTTTTTTTTCATGACGTTCGAACGTTCAAGTCCTTCCATATTCCGACGTTTTGACAGTGTTTTTAACATATTTTGTTATCCCTTTCGCTTATCTGTCTTGTTCATTTCGATCCCGTCTTCGTTTCCCAATCGCCCTTCCAGCACGGTAGGCCGCACTCTACATGTAAACGAAACAGTTTTTTTATTCAAACCCTTGGTTTTCCACGTCCATGCAGTGATCCTGGCAGACGTGATCGAGATTCTTTCCGTCCTGTTCGAACAGACATATTCGCAGATGGTTTGTATCGGAAACCAGTAAGAATTGTTTTGGGCCAAATACAATTTATTATAACCGACATTATTGCACTGTCAAAAAACGTAAAATGCCTCCCTCGCACTTGTTTTTCTTCTTAATTAGCAATCTGTCATCGAAGACAATCAAATTTTAATATTTCTTTGTCGGATCTAGGTCACGAGGATCTCGCACGTCCTCGCCGTTTTTGAGAAGTCAGTTCCGATGTCGCTTTTCTGTTCGAGTTTCAACACTTTCAGGACGCCCAGGACGGTGGCGTTTTTGTTCGTTTTGCTCCCCTTTTTTATATTCGTCGTCAAAGAACTGAACGATCTCTTCTTTAGGGAACTTCTTGGTTTCCATGCCGGTGCAAAGAAGATGGTAATCGAGTTGATGAAGGGATTAGCTGAACACGAGGCTAGCCGAAAAGATGTGAAGTTCTGGCCTAGGCAAGGAAGGATGTATACCGAAAGAATATTACTTGATTGTAAGTAATAAAGTAAAGTCATGTGAAGTTCAAAATAGTATGCGACACACTGCCAAACGGTAATACACTCTCATCCCAAATATCTTAAGGCCGAACAAAAGGATAGGTTTTGGCTAAATATATGCCAAGCATAGCAATAATTTGACAATAGTTTAATCATGATTTCATCAAAACGATGTTCGTGAGATAACAAACCAAACATCTACATCAACACGGACAGCTTTATGTACGACACATCACCAAGTCGCACCGCTCATCCGGAAGAGATTAGACGCGTCCAATTACAATCACTCGTCCCCCGCGAAATCGGAAATTTTCGTAGAAAATCAAGATTGTTCCCGAAATGTTCAAGGACTGAAAACCCAGAAAAACAATCAAAGAATTCATGCCACTGCGATCAAAATATGCGCTTAATTTACGGAGACGTCGACTGATACACGAACATGCAAACGGAATGAAACTAGCAGCTAAGAACAAGACTAGACTTTGAGGACATCAAGAAACGCCTATTTACCGAAACGCTTAGTTTAGATTTATTACAGACCTTAAAAACCTTTTAGTCATTTCCGGTAAATTTTTCAAGATTAAATAATATTGTTTGGTCTAAGCTTTACGTGCGAATAACACCTATACATGTCGACAAAGAAGACTATAATAAAATACGTCATAAAAAAACGTCATTTTGTCCCCTTACGAAATCACCAGAAACGCTTGTATAGTTGATGGACATACACAATTACAATGAAGATACGATTTCTGCAATTCAGTACCGATGGTTGCTGTTAAACTTGGATAGTAGCTTTAATCTGAAAAATAAATGGCCGGCAGTTCCCTCAATTGGGAATACTAGTGTCTTATTATCTTTTATTTAACGACAGAACATAATTGCATTTCTGTGCAGAATGCTTTATTATCAATTGAAATATAACAGTTCAAAATTTAAATTTAAATTGAATGTATCCGGAGCATATTTTTGATAACTGAAGTAGACCAAATCGTGCTGTAAGATTTATCTTTTGCTACCAATATATGAACATAGACACTGCTGTAAAACAAAAGCCTCAAACCAGATCAAATTCGAACGAAAAGAAATTTCTGAAAATTTGCGGACATGAAAAGAAATCTTTATCAAATGCATATTTGGACATTTACCCTAACATGATGCTGTCTAGCAAAAGCGAGAAAGTACAAATGCATGTACATATATTACAACCAGAAGTCGAGAATAACTTTAATACTATTATTTGATTCTCGGTCTTGAATAATCATACCCATTCAGTTTGTTTTGTCTTCTGTCCTGTGCCTATGATTCTGAATCCAAAGCTACCATTCCGTTTCTTGAGAATAATTGTTCGCTGTCCCGCCTCTTCTGCGGTTTGCTCTTCTTTTAACTGAATTCAAAATAAAAGGAATAACGGTAGTCAGAAAATGAAAATCAATTTTACTTGCCATCTGGGAAAGGTTGTAGTTACATTTATCTGCAGAAATCTTCCTTAGATACTTTATTTCCTTAAATAGCACAAGAAAAGGTTCAACTTAACGAAAATACGCAAAGTTATTAGTTATGTTATTCATGTATCAAAATTTAAACGGATTGAGATCTATTCTACGAGTATGCCTAAAAGGTTTTCAGTCGGTATATATACATTTTCTCCATTTTATGTAGAATAACCTAGACCTTGTGTTGTATTTGTGTAAAATGCATTTTTACACTTAGCTGACACCATACAAGCCTTCTCAATAAAGTAGTTGAAAAGGCAGCATCATTTAAAAAAAAAAAACAAAATATCAACAAAAACAAAATTTTTGTCCTCTGTTGTTCATCGAATTACTTTCACTGTCGCTTCTGAAATTATAATAGTCCGCAGGCTATCCTAACTCCCGTGCACCCCCTTCCATGTTAACATATTTTTAGGTCCTCCCATATATCCTCTTGAAGAAAAAACATGTTAACATTGAAAATTTTGGGACGAACATATGGTTTAAGGCTAATTTAAACACCCTGTCAA
>JAOXYJ010574421.1:0-14416 GCA_028566555.1 Lithophaga nigra | reverse complement strand
GCAGACAGGAGAAGTCCAGGTAGCCATACTGCTATACCCCAGTTTTCCTTTGGGTCATTTTTATTAGAACAGTGCCAAGTACATGTAATATGCAAACTCCAAGAAGTTGATTTTATTTTGGTAGAATGTCTCTTTGTAATGTACCTGTATCAGTCGAGCCTGTTTTGTGAGCAATGTTAGTACAAGTTATGGAGCAATTAGAATTACCGTAATTCATGTTACAGATTGTAGACAGCTAATATGAAGAAATATGCACCATCATATTCATGAATATAATGTATATATAATAAAATCAAAGAACTTGGAAACAAAATATTACAGTCAAACCTGCTATAAAGGTCACCTCTATTAAGCAAAAATCTGTCTTAGCAGGTCACCCTGTTCTTCTCCCATTGTATTAATATCTATGTAAATTGACCTCAATTTAAAGGTCACCTCTCTTTTAAGGTCAGTTTTCTTGTTCCCAAAGGTGACCTTTATAAACAGGTTTGACTGTATTTTCAACACGTAAATGCTATTAACTGCTTGTTGATTGGCATAACAGATGAACCATTAGAAATGTACACATGCAAATAAATGTAACTTCATTACCCCATTCAACAAGTTATAACTAGGTTTTACCATAGTTCCATGCATGCAATGAATGTCAGTCTTTATATGGCATTGTTACATTAAAATCTGTTGATCTGATCTGAGTTGTACAAATGTTCATTTAATTGATAGTCTATAAAAGACAATTGACAGTTAAATTAGTTTTTAAAGGATAATATGCAATTAAAATTAATAGTCCAATAAGTAAATGATGTCTGTACAACCCAGTCCTGTTGTTTTATTTCTGGATGAGAAGTTCTGACAGAAATTTCTATTTGAAGTAAATAAGTTACTGTTTTCTGTCATTTCAGTGATAGTCAGACAGATGGGAGGAGGTGGACCAAGTATGATAAAGGCACCCTCAAGAGCAGCATACAATATAATAAAAAATGAAATGGTATGTAGTTTACAGTTACCTATCAGACATTGCTCTTTTCTCAATATTTCAGGTTTAAGAGAGAGATTAAGAATTTTAGACACACATGATAGATGTTCTTGTCTTTCATAACATGATACCAAGCCAGGCTTCACAACACTTTTTTATACATATTTTTGACATCAAATTGTTCTAATATGAAAGACATTAATTTTTTTTCATATTATTGAGAAAATTAAGTCAAAACTCCGAACGTGTGAACATCTACCCTTAAAATGTCATTACAAAGTTTGATACCATCAGATTAAAGGAGAATATGCTCAATCTCTTCAAATACAGTTTTGTTTTGCTCTAGAATATTTGGTATTTTAGCTCACATGGTCCAAAGGGCTATGTAAGTTTGAGCTACTGGCATCTGTCATCCGTCATCGAATTTCACATTTCAATCTTTAAGATCTTCTCCTCTGAAATAATTATGCTAAATGGAACCAAATTTGGCAGGAATGTATATCTGGAGGTCCTCAGTAAAAGGTATGTTTTTTGTACCAGTCAAATATTCATCATGGTAGCCTGGGCCTATTGACTGGCTAAAATTTCAGATAATTACATAGCCAATGAAATTGCTTTATGGTGTGAATGATCCTTGGGTGATCCTCTACCAAATTTGTGTTTTGGTGCCAATTGAAAATCCAGTGTTGGATGGGCCTTTACCAAGATTTTAACAAAATGGCTGTCACCATGGAACATAGTTTAACATTGAACACTATGGGAAATGCACTTGAAGATTGTCTTCTTGGAAAGATTGTGATTTTACCCAACCAAAACTGTGCATGAATGATCATTTAAAGGTCCTTTATCAAGTTTATCTTACCAACCAGAATTCCAAGATGGCCAACACTGGAACATACAGTGTAGTTTAATATTGGACCCTATGAGAAATGGGTCTAAAAGATCTTGGAAACCACTGAGACATCAAAACTGAGTGTGTTAAAGAATAACCATTCAATTGTCTTTCATGAAGTTTGTGTCTTTCTTACTGATCATAATTCTAACATGGCCAGTACTGATGAAATAATTTAACATTAAGCACTATAGAAAACTGTATTCTTGGAAACAGCTGAGATGAATAAATCAAATCTGCTGAAGAAATATCATTGGATAGTCTATTTCAGATTTGTATACTGATGATAAATCCAATATTTTAAATTTGCTGCATTTCTATTGGTCAGTACCATGACAACGAAAAAATTACACATCGATAATTTTTTCTTGGTGACATCATGTTTCGCATTCCGAATAATTCCTTTTGTGTTGTTTAATTTAGGCATTATTTTCTATCATTTGACAAATTGACTAGAATTATAAGTAATAAACGCTATTTTTACGGAACTTATTGATCCATAAACTCAGCCTTTCACTCACAAACTTCGGACTTTATTCGGTTTGTGAATGTGTCGGCTGAGCTTACACATGTGAGTGAAAGGCTGAGTTTACACATGACAATGGCGAAATGGACAAACTAAACTTAAACATTCCCTGAAATTAGTTGTATATATACAGTCTCGAAATGAAACTACAGGTTATTACTATCAGTAAACATTAATATGGTTATGCAAGTATAAACTCTTACATTATGATTGTAGAAACAGCAAAACAGACAATAAAAATGATCCTGATCAAGAATTTCAACTCTGGTAGATTCATCATTTAATATATAATATATGATTCCAATATGGATTATTCTCAGACAATTTGATTCTATTTCTGTTACGATGTCATGAGTGGAAACGAGAATATAATGTCGCGAGGAATGACCTCGCAGGACATTCTTGTGGTTCTATTTAATACGAATCAAATTGTTTCATCAGTCAGTAAATATTTACCATCAGTATCGTTGTAGCTATCCGTGACTACATATTGCATGATTCATTCCACAACGAATTGATGTTATTAATTTTGATTTTTAAACCATTATCTAATATTCCTGACATTGATCTTTCAATTGTATTATTAGTATAAACAGCAACTATAAGCTCAAGTCAACACAACACACAAAACTCTTATTGATGCCAAATGAAGTCTTTTCCTAAAACGGAATTATTTGTTTACTTTGACACGGGGAAAATAAATGAAGGCAGTGAAGTGCAAATTCAGAATAGAAATATAAGAATAGTTTCGAGTGCAATTAGTTTGCTGAATTCGTAATTATTTGTTTGTTTTACTGGTATGTCCTTTACGTATCGACTGGTATGTCGAGAATGCGACAATACAGGATATTGCAGGTTTTATTGTTTGCAATAATTGTCGTGTTATGCAGGAATAAAGCCGTGCCATGTTATGACTTTCTACCATTAAGTCAAAATATAATTATTTATAAATATAACATATTGCTGCAGACATTCTTTTTACCAGAAAGGGCATTGTATCCGTTATGCATTGGCTTGACGAGAAAACGCACATTTCCTAGAAAATTTGTAATATAAATGACGAAAAAACATTGAAATTTGCTAAATGAGAAAAGCTGAATCCCTCATGTTCACAAAAGAACAGTGTGCAAACATATTCGGCATGAAGCTAATGACCATTATTACGTGATTGCATGTACTATCATGCAACTAATATTTTCTGCATCCAACACCTGCATGATTCATCAATTTGTGCATTTCTCGAAATAACTTATTCCAAAACAAACAACAATCAAATGTTATTCACTCCTATCATACAGGAAACAGTATAATTAGTAAATAATTACATGCCCATAAGCTCGATTTACAAAGCCAGCAAGAGCGCATGCTTACGGGACGACTGTTCGATTTTAAATTCGGTTTCAAATTAATTCCTATACAGATCGAAACAAAATACTTGCTATAAAACTAAAAATACCAACCCGTACCATTTATGGTAAAATTATATAAAAAGAGGAGAAAAGAAGAAGGGGAAAAGATAAAGGAAGTGGTATAAAATTTAAATGCCGAATATGTTTAACACAGTTGTTTTGCCGACTTTGAACATAATAGGACTACAACAAAAACGACGAAGTAAATTCTAACTTGCGTACATGTAAGTACAAAAATTAAATAAACTGCAAGCATTTCAAGCCCAAAACTATAATAAAATTGTACAAGGATATGAAAGATGCCGTCTTAAATATATATATGCATATTTTTATATAATTCTAAAATAATGGTGCCCGTGAAAATGAAAGTGACATACTGAGAAATCATATAAATTGGTGTTTAAATAGTGCAAGTACACATACAGAAATTGAAAAAAATAAATAGATACCAAATCAATGTATATAATAAATTATTCTTCTGGTATTGTTATTTTTAATCCCTATATATATACGATTTCAAGAGGATTCTTTCACACAGTACGATTTTATTTGTCCTATACTGAACGAAACCAAAAGCGAAGAAAAATGGCATTTATAGTTTGAAATAGAAGAGCGTTGTAGATAACGTGCATTTAGTATATTAGTTAATAGACGTGCAAACTAGTCAGTAAACATAGTTATATTGGAACGTTGGGAACTTACTTAACGTTTTGGTTTAGAGACTACAACAGAACTAATCAAACAGTTAGAGAGTACAAGCAACAGCACGTATTGCGCATGACTACAGGCATGCACTCCTACCTTCTGCGCTTTCCTCTTGTTTCTTCTGTTTTGATTCCTTTTTTCGTCCTGTTTTATTTCAAATAACGAAAGAAAATGTGTCGATGATAATATTTCGACTTGGTTACGAATTAACTTATACATATCCTTCTCAGAAATGATTTACATTGTAAGTAAACTAGAAACTAGAAACTTCAATCGTGTGAAACCTAATTTTTTTCCGAACTTTAATTTTCAGGATACCTAAATACGAATACTATTGAAATATTTCCTTACACTTACGAACATATGTTTGGTTAGGTAACTACATTAAAAAAAAGGTGATACGTGTTAGTAATGTGTATAAATAGTGATATTATTGCTACAAATAAAGCATAAAAACTTCGTGGAATTTGTCTTCATAGGATGATACCAATTGATTTGGATAACTATGTATATGAGAGGAATATTTTATCTGTGCAACTTGAAATCTGGTCGGTTACTGTGTATTTTTCCTAAAAAAGATTTTTTATTCCATTTGCCTGAATTTTTACTTTTTCAAATATAAGCTGACAATAATATATGTAATTAAAAACAAGCAGAAAAAGGAGGCATTGTCTGGATCTCCCCTATGAAAACTGAATTCCACGAAAAGTGAAGAATCATATAAAAGCTGTGAATAGTTGAAAGATAATCTGTGTAAATTCAAAAAATAAATAAATAATAAAATATTTGAAAATTGCAAATAGCAAAAATCAAATATATTAATTGGTTTCTTTAGATATGTATAGTTAAGGAGTGAACAACATTTATGTTCTACATTGTAATAATATCAGTAGTCTGAATTACTTCTGCTTAATAATAGTATATGACAGTTGTCCATGCAAGCTAATGTTTCCGTATTGCACTACATACAGTCGATTCCGAAATATTCATGCTATATCGATGTTTAAGAATTAAGTTGAGATGAACTACTTAGGAAACATGCAGGTGTCAGGACGCAGTTTCTACGGGTTCTATTCACCTCTGCTCATACATCGGCGTCCCTCGGTAGTCTTCGGTCGGTTCAGTTTGGTCTGTGACGTAACAGGTGCGCTGTGAATTGGTCTGCGAAACTTTCTCTCATCTTGTGTTTGTCTGTAGTTCTGTTGACGAGGACTTGGAGTAGCTCTTGTTTTGTTTTCTTGTGGTCGTGGACTCTTAGACTTCCTGTCTTTGTTACTCAAATTTGATTTTTCCTTGCCCTTCGCCTGAGAAATCCGCACTTCCGGTGAAATAACTACATGTTTTTCATCTTCACTTCTTGCTGTATGTTTTTGATCATCATCCAGCTTTTTCTTAGTTTGTTCTCCATCATCACCAGCGGGATCTTTTTCTTTCTTATCATCGCCTATTTCGTCAATATTTACCGATTCATTACTTTTTGTATCGATTACATCATCATCATCTAGGTTTTCGTCCTGCTTATCATCTTCAGCTTTGTGAGGAATGTCTTTATGTGTTTCACTTAAGCTGTCTTCTTCGTCTGAATCATTCTTTCTGATTACCTTCTCTTGTGTAATTTCTTCCTCTGATACTTTTTCCCATTGCAATTCATTGTTTGGTTTTGACCTTGAACGCGCTTCCGGTGATTCTGACGACTGCGCAGTTTCCACTTTGTCGTCTTTGGGAGAAGCCACTAAGTTTTCAAGGGGTGATTTTTTACCTGTAGATTCCTCATCCCCAAACGAGTCTGGGTGGCTTTCGTAATGCTTTTCTGGTTCTGTATCGGCTTGCTTAGGCTTTTCTTCAGACTTATTAAGTATTTCGTCTTTTTCATTGCTAGTTTCAGTTCTCGCGTCAGTTTTGGAATTATCAACGCTATTAGCACTTTCGGATTGTACAATACGATTGTCCATCATCTTGTCATCATTTTGGATGGGTCTATCCTTGTCATCATTGCTAGATGAAGTTGAAATAGGTGAACTTTTTAATACCGTTTCGTCATTTTTAGCCAGTTCAGTGTTATTTTCATTACTTGAAATACCTAAATCTTCTTCATGTGTGCTTTTTACTTTTTCTTTATTAACAACGTTTTCATTAATATTGTCAAAGTCTTCAATTTTTATGTCATCAGTGTTATTCCTATCTGAATCAAGATCGTCATTTTTTACATTTTCTTCGTTATTTCTAACATCAGTGTCATCGTAATTTTCACGTTCATTCGTGATATCACGAGAACTCACATTTGTAAGGTCACTGTCTACCTTAGTATCAGTTATTTCTTTTTGTTCGTTATTTTCTCTATTTTGGTTTACTTCCTGTTCAGGGGTGCTTTCTTTCCTGTTTTCTTCATCCTCTTGCTCTGGACTACTTTTGTCTGGCGAGTTCCTACTTGATTGACTGTGCAAGTTATCATTAAAAGCATTCTCTTTCGCTGAAGACAAATATACTGTGTTTATACTAAATGCTATGTGAGCAATATTGCATAAATAAAAAATCATGCTAATATGTCGACTTCTGCATAACTAATCATGCATTTTGCACGATATGACATCATAATAATGACAGCTTTTGACGTATTCTACACTTTTCTTCTGAGTTCGACAAACGCCACGTATATGTAAGACAAATCACAAAGATATGCATTTACCTTTTCAGGAAATTATTCCACGTAACATGATTATATACTTATTCATATTATCATGTACAAGTATATCACATATGTGTATGGGCTTTTTCATTTGGCGCAGAACATATTAATAGTAATTACAAAATCTAATATCTCGAATCCGTTCTGAAAACGAAACTTTTGACTGACAGTTAAAAAAAATGTTTTTTCTACATTTTCTTTATAATTTTCAGATTGTCATATTCACTTTATGTGTATTGGTCACAATTCATTGCATTGTATGATATTCATTTTGGTACGCAAATTAGAGATGTGGTTCGTAAACATTTCAATAATTTCATGAAGACTTTAATGTCGAAATGAAAAGCCATACAAAATTCTAATAATTCTGAACCGATACTTAAAAAATATTCTGAATCATTCTGCTACTTGGCGTTCAGGAGGTGGTTTAGACTAGTTGGTTCAACCAGAAGTTAATTGATATTCTGTACTGCCTGGAGTCTAATTTTTATATTTAAGAATGTACAGGCATCCAGACAATTTCTGTACGTCTGCTCTTGGATATTTACTGGTGTATGACATTTTTGAGACCATATTACTTACATGTGTGCAACTTCTATTAGCCGCTTGCGATACAATTAACCACTTTTACTAGGTGTTATCATCCACTCCATAATTATCTTTATTTGTTATGATGCAGTATGATTTTGGCCGTATGCCTTAAGCTTTTTTTCGCAAAAATACATGTACTATGACTTTATCTGTTATTTTTGTTAAATTTTAAGTAAAAAATTTAGTATTATTAGTTAATTTAATGAACACAGAGGTGTTTTTACAACGTACGTGTTAATGTGGTAGTGTGGTTTTCATACAAACTGTAAAACATTTTCTAACACATGGTCAGATAGTTAAACGGGAACCTGTATTCATACAATGGGTTCACTGTTTTTCTCAAAAGTTAACAAGTGCTAAGGGTCATTAAAAGTTAAAATCTGTGCGTGATTAGAATCGTAAACATGCGATTCGATTACAAAACCCGTTTTGAATTTCGCTAGATAAATAATTTTTGTCAACTGAATACAAAGTTTTAATATTTCCTTTGTCTTGCATGAATAAACGTTTAAATTAGTTTCAATTTATTGTTAGAAAGAAAGTTTCAAATTTAAATACGTTAAAGTTTTTATGCTTTTCAATAAGTTATGTACGACTATGTGTATTCCCTTCCTTACACTGCAATAATGTTGCCTTATTTATTTTAGTATGGTCAATCTTGACCATATCATGGCCTATAATTTTTCATTTCTATTGAAATGTATACATGTATATATATGTGTGTGTATACACAAAATTTCCATTCGAAATACAACAAAATAGCTTCTACTGTCTAATTTTACATACCTGTGTCACTATCTTGGTCATCTTGTCCTCGGCCTTTCGTTGCACCGGCCTCGGCATGCGCAACACCGCCGCCTTCTTGGGCGCTAGGCACTGTAACGTCCGCCTAAAAAATAACATATGAATGACGTCAAATATAATTATTCCACTGACATACTGAAATAACATGTAGCATTTGCTGGACGTTTAGGCCGTCAACACTTTTTTGAAAGGATATTCAACTAAACCCGTATTCATACATTTTTGGACCAAAAAACATGCGTTCCCTGACCAGTGGCTTTAGTGTACGATGCATTTAAAATGTGAAGCAAACCCCATTATTAAACAAACACGTGCATGTTTGACCGTGAAATTTTTTCTCAAAAAAACACGTTTATAAACAAGTTTATTTCATATGGTTAGTTTTAAGATTGTATGCTCTTAACACAGGTAATTCTAGTAAAAAGGGGGTTAACCATCTCGTAATGTATGGCCACTACAGGCCGTTTCAAACATCAGAACAACTCGTAATGTTTGGCCACTACAGACCGTTTCAAACATCAGAACATCTGAACATGTTTTCTTGAAAAGAAACTGACAATACATTTACCTTTATTCTATTGGCAATAAAAACGTACGCGTTGCTCATCTAGAAACTGACTATACAGATAATTCAAAACCCCTCCATTTTTCTACCTGTTTTATAAATACAAATAAATTTTAATAGCTGAAGATCATATTCAAGAACCCAATTTTCGGGATATCCTAGATCTCAGCTTATTGACTGTCGACTGTCTTTAGGACAAAGTCAGCAATTGGTGTCTGTTATAGCTTCTGATTCCATCTGCGATAATTTTTCAATGACTTTTAAAATACTTCACGAACTCGGAGAAAGAATATATGTTGTGACAAACTTATAGAGTGTAGTATATGTATAAGTCGACTTGTATTCAGTCTCCTGACGAGGAATACTGTATGTGTTGTGACAAACTTATAGAGTGTAGTATATGTATAAATCAACTGGTATCCAGTCTCCTGATTTAATTTGACAATGTAAGCATAATATACATTGATATATTCAATTCACTGGATCTATAGATCAACACAGACGTAAAATAAATTCCTTCTTCAAAAGTCACACTACATCGTATCTTGTTGAATAGGGAATTAAAGTTTTTGATACAAGATTTATTATGTATTTATGAGTGTATACCTGAATAATCAGTCTTACTTTGCAAAAAGCATCCCAGGGGTTTAATAAGAATTTTACGCTCAAATTGCGTATCTAAATGTATGTAAACGATTTTCTGTCAAAGAAATGTATCATTTAGAAGAAATGAATATGAAATTGACATTTCACTGAATTTGATTGATAAAAGGTGTAATATGAATTATCTTATAAATATACTATAGAAAAAAAGTTACAGAAGTCGATGAAATATGCTAATTATGAAGTTCAATTTTAATCAAATGCAGTAGATTCAATAAAAGGCATGCATGCGGAGCAGAATATTTATTTTTGCAGGCATTTTTGACAAAATAAAACATTTAAAAGTTAAGACCAATGCTTTAAAACTATAACCAATGTACTCGTGTACTATTTGATTTTCGCTTTTAGTTTTGTAAAAATGTTCAGCTTAGAAATATTCCCTTTTCGTCTACAATATTCAAGTATTTGGGAAAAAGGTTTAGTTATATTCAATTAAAAAATGACAAAATTTACATATTTAAATACTGTATGATGGTATTATTTATGGGTACATTGTAGTTTTCGTGAATTTTTGGGGCTCCAATCTATCCACGAGAACAAATAATAACCTGACAAAACATAACTTAATAATTATTTTTAATTAGAATTATTAATTCAGATGTCCTCGGCCTGGTCCATTTTCTGTGTGAAAACAAAAACCCACAAAACTTACACATTACATGTAATAAACACATTGCTATTTTTCACCAATCAAAATATACATTTGTTGGAATCTGTTCGCTTCTAAATGAGTCAGTGTCTCCTCAATACGCTCACATTTTCTTAGAACTGCGATGACACTTATTTGAAAATTTGCGCTGGATCGCTTTGGTTTCTTCGACATGTTCTAACAGAGATTAATCTCGAAGACACACTCGTATAATCTGATGGAGATTTACTGATAATTAATTGTTCGATATCAGTTACATGTATTCGGTATTATGTCTTTGTATCTACCTCAGATGATCGATAACTTCATCACTTCCTATTTTCCTGCAAATTTCAAAACAGAACTCGAATCCGGAAAGCCAGGAAGAGGAAATAACATGACTTTTAAACTAATGGAATAGGTCACGACTAAAATTACATTTGATCTAGATTTGGAATATTATATTCAAATAAAACTGTTGAATAACCGTATCAATTGCTCTTTATACTAACTGTTTGAATCATTCATAAGTAATGTACTATCGAAATGTAATGTGTACATACACGGTTTGAATGTCAATTTTGACAAATATATCTTTTTATCAAATTTCATCAAAGGATAGGACTTTAATTTTGACATAGAATGCCTTCCCTCTAGAGACATTTACGCGCAGTTGGTTTGTTTCTTGACAACTGCTAAAAATACTTCTCTAGCTTGTCAGTTGACAAGTAATGTGTATGTTTAACACGTCGTATAATTCAGTTGTGGAATTGAAAGTTTCATATAGACTGGAAGCCATGATATACAAAAATATTTCGAATCCAGTTTCTGCAAAACATATGGAACATTTAAATCCCCCATTCTCTCACAAAAGATGCGTTTTATCATACGTTCCGACTCGAATCCAAAGACATGCATGTACCTAAAACTACTTGTATCTTAATTATTTCGCATCTCAAATGAAGGACATAATGTATTATTCCATAAATTTTGTATTTTTGGATCACGTGTTTTTAACTAATACAACCATGAGAAAAAAGACAAACAGCACTATTTACCCTTCTATACACATATAGAAATGCTGTAACGCGATTACCCTCACGAACAGACCCTCGGATATATCTTACTATATTTCCATTCTAAATATATAAGTTATCGATGCATCTATATGTACCGCACCACAAATAATAAATAATGCATCGTATGTAGTGGGAGAGATTCAAATATTTTGGTACCTGTTAACCCATACGCCCGTCGTACCGAAATAAAATAAGGCATAATATACTACACCCCGATTATAAATATTAGAGTTATCTTGGATAATTTAAAGGTATACTAGTACTTCATTTGCCACTTTATCCTTCGTAAGGAACAGGTGTACTATATCACAAGTAACCAGACTTAAAAGAAGCAAGACAGGGCAAGCTGCTACTTACTATTCAGCTGATGCAGAATATATCAAATATTTGTATTCGAACAATAATACCAGGTTCATATGTCAAATTTATCTATTGAACAAACTCAACACGATATCTTTAAAGACTGTAATCTTCTTTCAAATCAAAAGTACGAATATTACTCAGTTGTAAAATGTTTGTCAGGTAAACGGTATAATGTAAATGCTTAAATCTATCTTATTGTTGAATTGTATCTGTCATTTGGAATTGCATCTGAAAGGTTTTTGAATGTTAAGAGATGCATGCACGAGATCTTCTACACAACTATGTTGTTGTCCCCTCTGCTAAAAATATTTTCAGCATCAAGCTCCTGAAATCATTGAATTTTGATCATTTTACAAGATGTTCCCAGGTATATTGCTGTAAAAGTAAAAAGGCGTCCAGCTAATGATCATTGTGATTCCACGTTTTACGTCGAAGATATGATTTCAGTATTATGTCGTTTTTATCTGCATAAACAATGGAAAAATGTTTTTCGTAATTCATCTACATTTGGGGCTAACAATAAAATCTATGCAAAGTTCACTAAAAACTGTCCACTTTCTAAAGGACCCGATAATCTTTTGAGGTGAGATGTTTGCTTTTGTCGATTAACCATATATAAATAGATGCACAGGAGTCTCCGTAATCAGCAATAATGACACTTTCTAAATCAAAAACAAAACTTGGATCTGGAAAAAGTTTACATTCAACAGATGAAATAAATTTGTCACGTCTCTTCTCTGAACGTCAATATTACCTTTCCAATGGATACGCCTACATGCCACTTAAATATACATTACAAACTCATCAAGTACCATTTTCGCTTTATCCGGAAGATTCAAAATGATACTAAATACAGTCATAAGAATTTATTGATGAACATCGCTTTCACAGTTCCATTATAGTAAACTGTGCTCTTATGTAGTATAGGTGTTACATGAAATTAAAATCTCTGCTTAATCGGGTGACTACAGGAGTTGCCCTCCCTGTGCAAATTAAAGCTTTTTTTACTTGTTTTGTGATTCCGTCACGGAATTCACGAAATTTTAACCACTAGGCAACCATTAATTTTGAAAACATAAAGCTAAATAGTGAGTATTCAAAAAAAAAAAAAAAATAACATTCGTAAATATATTTCACAGTGACATTGTATTTCTTTTCACTCGTGTCCTCTTTTAAACGTTCTGTATCGTAATAATATAACGTACATGTATATGCAATTTAATTCCTGCGTCACTTACAAGTACATGTAGCTCAGGGTGTGGGTGCGTATCATAGATCATGTCGGAGCTGCGCAACTAACTAGTCAATTACATACGACAAGAACGCGGTTTCTGTTGCATTTTTTCACCCTTAACGTTTGCAAAATGCAACAAGAAATTCGCTGCAATCCTGGTATGATACAAAATGTGTTATTTAATTCGTATGTAGAAACACTGCAACTATTTAAATTTAAACAGCAAACAACCAATCCATATGTTTACTCGGTGGCTGCCACCACTGGTGGACACATAACTTTGTATTTATCCCATTATATTAGATTAAAAATGAATATTTTGTCTAGGCTTGTGTATTTTTTGACAGTTTGATAATGGGGAACGTCTTCCATTTGTGTACTTTAAGATTTAAAGTGACATTTGGTAAGATACGTGAATTCATGTGGTGACAATTATTGCTAAATGTTTAGCTGTGTCAACATAGAACGAAAATCGGTGAAGACAGTTACATGTGTATCTGTATCATTGATTAACTAAAACTAATACCACGTTCACATGTAAATACGTTTTCGAGGCGATGCGCATTCAGCTACATGTAATACGCATCCAACACATATTTACGTGTACACGTGCACCTAGCATAAATTTCATAAAATGACCAAAACTGGAAAAATATTCAGTACGGCAAAAGATCGCCTTAATTGCTCTCTGCTGTATCTGAAACCGAAATTTGTAATGTAATCATAATTTCACATACATGTAGTAAAACGTATCGTTTTAAAATTACAGACCTGTTTTGAGTATACTGATACTTTGAATGATTATGGTAAAAGTCCCTGTTTGAAGACTTCGTAAAAATCATGAATTGGTACTAATCTTCATCTTTATACATTTTAACATTCTTACATAGAATTGTGAGTCAAGTGATAATGACTTTAGAATGTACATACATCTGCTTCTGGATTATGTAAGATGCTTTCTTTCTGAGGATGATAAGGGTGTTTAACTGCATCGAAAGAAGAGTTAGCTTTGAATTGCGCATAACAGCTATTGATACGGGGTTCTTAAAGTCATGTACTTCTCTGAACGATTTGAAACCGATTGGAGTATGCTTCCGTTTCCCCTATTGCTGTAAACCACTATAACATATTAACAAAATGCATGTACAACAAAATATTTTCTACCCTCTTTAAAATAATGCCAATTTTCGAAGTCGTTCAATAAAAATAGTGCGAAGCCCGGCAACAGAGTATTTGAAAAAAGAGAGAATCGATGTCTTCAATACTTCAACAAAGTAAGAATCAGTTACGTGTTC
>JAOXYJ010573313.1:0-14416 GCA_028566555.1 Lithophaga nigra | reverse complement strand
AAAAAAAAAAAAAAAAAAAAAAAAAAAAAAAAACAAAAAAAACATTGCGGTCGTATAAAAAAGATACGCTATAGATCAGTTTTTACAAACTACAGTAAAAATTGGAACCTACTACCAATAGATACATTCAACATAAGACAGACCACTACAAACCCGGTTAAACCCTTTATTGAAATCATAAGAGGGACAAGGACAAATATTAGAGGTTTCCAGCTTTCTAAAGGACGCTTGGTGTAAGAATGTGACACTGTAACCTAATCAAGATCAAAATCACGAGTAACTTTCTAGGGGTCATTGCGTCTCTGCAGATACTCTGTCATGAACCAGTCACCAGCATATAGCCGATCAACCTCTGAAAGTGTCATTACACCCTTATCAAGCAAACAATCATCATTACTATTATTTTATTGGTTATGTCTTGTAATAATTATAATAATAATAATAAGAAGAAAGAACTGTAATAGTAAACTGTTGCAATAGTCTCCCAAACAAAGTATTCTTGTGCACTTTTTGCATTAAATAAAAGGAGATTTTATGTACACCATTTGTATTATGAATTTCATTAGTTTTAAAACACCAAAAATACTCCAAACCCCCATCTAGAGCCCCATATAAAACATTTGGCTGAGGTCCCCCCTTACCAAACCTTACCCGGTTGGTTTGGGGCATTTACCCAACATAAATTTGTATTTAAATTATTTAGTTACATTTATATTAAAAGAGTAGCTCCATTAGCTATGAAACCCCAGAAACCCCATAAGGATCTCCACATGAAAAAAAAAACTGGCAGGATTTCCCCTTACCAAGCCTAACCCGGCTTTGTGGGCAGCATTCATTTAACATAAATTTCAGTGATATTTGTATTATAAAGCAACTTCATTAGTTTTTAAAACCTACAAATACTCCAGACACTCCATTTGGAGCCCCATAGTAAAAAATAGTTGCGCTGGAATTTTCCGTTCCCCGCCTTACCCGGCTGGTCTAGCGGTATTCACTCAAAATACATGTATATAGCTGTATATACTGCAACTTTACATTGCTTAAACAGTTAATCTTTAAAGCCCCTTTGAACCCCATCCCTCCTATATTTAGAGCCACACAACCGCCTCTTTCAGGTACCTCACTAAAAAAAGAGAGGACACTCACCAAATAGGTATAGCTGAAAGAGTTGTACCATGGAACCAAACATTACTTTTACAATGAATCTGTACCCCCAAAATCCCTCAAATGCATTTTTTGTGGTCCCCCAAAATACAGAGCTTGTACAAAAATTCCCTTCTTCTGGTCTACTTTTCCTCAAAACATTTAAAAAAAGGAAAAAGAGCAATAAAGTGTTCATTTTCCAAAGGATTGTATAGGGAATACACCTTATGAATGCCACTGAAAACTAAAGGTTGACGGCATATTAAGAGATATGCACCTAGCATTATGTCAACTTTCATTGGTATCCAACTTATACCTACCGATATTTTGAGCGGACAAGTTCATAGATGGAAGAGAAAAATAATAATAATAACTAGAATTGCCATTGCAAGCAATAACTGATGTCACCCCAAATGTTATGGTTACATTCAACTCGTCTTGTCATCAAGAATAAGAAATATACATGTATATTATTTAGGAGTAGTGTTTCCAAGATTATTAAATATTATTGGTGTGAAGAGATGGGGAATAACCCCAGGGTATTAGACAAATATTGTATTCAACTCGTTTTGGCATCAGGAATAAGAAAATATATGGTTTAAGGGTGGGGATCGCGACCATTTCTAAGATTGTAATAGGTTATTGATCTGAAGGGATGGTGATTAACCCAGGGAGAGTAGACATATATTGCAATCAACTCATCTTGGCATCAAGATAAAGAAAATGGTATGGTTTAGGGGTGGGGATCTCCATGGATTTTGAGTTAAATTTGAATACTTTTTGTGAGTAGGGCGGCGATGACCCGCTCCACCTAGAAAATACACATAAACTACATGAATCTTTTTTACATGATGCAATGGACAATACTGTTAAGATTCATGGTGATTCATACAAAAATAATAGAGATATAAGCGATTTTCATTTTATTGTCTTGTTTATTTTCCATGGCAATGATGGCCATTTTGAAAATTTTAAACATGTCTTGCCCATATATCCGACGTGACCATCATTTATATAGAGTTTCATTAAGATTGGTTAAGTAGCCTCCGGGAAATGAGCCAGACATAATTAGGTCAGTATTGTCATTTCCATGGCAACGGTGGCTATTCTAAAAAAGTTTAATTTGTTGTGCACATCTACCCGAGGTGACATCACTTCCATAAAGTCTCATCAAGATTGGCATAGTAGTCTCTGAGAAACGAGTAGGACAAAATAATGTGGCCGAAAGAAAAACAAAATAATAATAAAAAAAACAGAACAATAACAACACGTCACCCGACTTTCCTTCGTGGTGACATAATAAAAATAAAACGGGACAATAACTTTTGTTTTGGGGACTTGATAATAATAATAACAAGAAATAATTGTAACTGTCAAACTGTTACAAAAATCTCACAAAGAAAGTTCCCCTATGCATTTTTTTACGGGAAATCAATCAAAATTTTCTGTACTGCATTGGTATTATGTTAGTTTTTAAACCCTAAAATTCCCCCAAAATCCCCAAACTGGGGCCAATATAAAAAATTTGAGCTGAGCCCTTCCTTACCCACCCTTACCTGGTTGGTCTTGAGGCATTTACCCAACATAAAAAAAATTAGTATTCTTTGCATTATAAAGCGACTCCATTAGCTTTGAAATCCTATCCCATTTACAGCCCCGAATTAAAACAAAAATAGCAGAAGTTCGCCTAACCCAGCGTATTTTGGTTAACATTGGGTGGCATTCATCCAATATTAATTTCAATGATATTTGAATTATAACGCAACTCCGTCAGCTTTGAAACCCCAAAACGCCATCTGGAGCTCCACATTAAAAACAAAACTTGGGCAGGCATTCCCTATTTGGAATTCCCCTCAGGTACCTCACTGTGAAAAAAGATAATGCACTAGCCAAATAGGTATAGCTGAAATATTTGTACCATGATTCTAACAACTGCAACCAAATATTACTTCTACAATGAATCTCATAAATTTTCGACCTCTTTTTGCACCCACAAATCCCAAAAATGCATTTTGTTTTTCCCAAAATACAAAGTTTGGACAAGGATTCCTCTCTTCGAACCTAATTTGCCTCAAAACATTAAAAAAGAAGTGATATCAGCAACAAAATGTTCATTTTACAAAGGGTTATATAGGGAACCCGTCCCCTACTTGGAGCCTCCATAAAACCGCAAGGTATTTTATCGAAAAACTAAAGGTTGATTGCACATTAAGAAATATTGATCTTGCACTATATTAACTTTCATGGGTATCTAATTTATAATTACCGAGAACTGGAGCGGAAAAGTTAATGGGGGATAAGACAAAATAATGATAAATAATCATAATATTTTTTCAATAGAGCTATAACCCATTTTCCGAATTTTGGCAAATATCTCCGGAACCAGCGTTTCGTTTATATATTTTTAGGTTTTAAAAAATAATTTGTAAATTTTTAGACTTTCTGAGGTGATCATTTTATCCTGTAACCAGAAAAAAGTCCAGGTCGACCTTTTCGGACAAGTGATTTTACAGACGATAGTGGGTCGCCATTTTTATATTTTGAAGCCAGTGATAACACTACTGACATCCTGCGCATCACGTATATCAATCTGGATGTAACACAGGAAGTGCGATGAAAAAACTGCAGTATCTTTGTATTTTGCAAACTTCAGTAACAAGGAAACAAATTGAAACTGAAGAATGGTCGAATAACTCCCTTATTTTATGTTTAAAAACATAACATTACTGTTTATTTACCCTATATTTTAAGTTTTGTGTCATATTTCGTGCGAAAACGGGTAAATTTGCAAATAAATCTACTGTATATATGTCTGACATTTTGAACGTATTGTTATAATCATATTGGCATTCCACGCAAACGACGTCTTGATCGATTTTTCAACGACGTCAAGAATTTTTCTCCGAGTGGTGCACACTCTTGGTTTGAGAACAAGACGCAACATTGCTATTATGGGTCTTGGATTCGGAAAAAGCTTGATGATTTTCAATGTCCATGGGAGAATATTCATCTTTGCCAAAGTGCATCATGATATCAGATTTATTCTGTGGTCAACAACGAATATATTTACCCATAAGCTGGCTTGCTTCCCTTTATCTAATCTACTGGTTCTGCCCCAGACGGAACCTCCTCGCAATGGAGGACGAGCGGAAGATTCAGTAAGTGAGGAAGCTTTAGGCTCTTCTTGGGGAACGATAAGTTGATTCTGAATGAAAGTGGGGCTGGCAGATTTTTCAGCCCCATTAAGTTGAAAATAGATAACCTTGCCTGATTACACATGAAAATAATATTCTCCCCCGAAAAAAAATGACGTGTTATTAAAGTAAATAATTAACCTAACCTACAACAACTTGAAAATAACCATTCAGACTTTCTGTCCTGAGTTGACTAGGAAACAAATAATCAACCCCCCCCACTTTCAGATTCAAATGGTCGTTCCGTTAATTTCTATGAAAGTTTTCTTTCTGGTGTCTCAGGCCCAGGGATAATAAACAGCAGAGACCAAGTAGCCCATGGCCCCTAAAATTTTATCTGTGCTATTCAATTATGCAAGACATGGGCACTGGTGGCGATTGAAAATTACACAATTGTGGTACAAGTTCGGCCCCTAAATATCAGATCTGAGTTAAAAACTTACTTAATATAAATAATCAAATTATAATCTACTACCAAAAGAGATCTTCAACTAAACACAAACCACTTTAAACCCAGTTAAATCATTTGCTGAAATTATAAGATGGGCAACTATTAGAGGTTTCGACCTTCTTCACGCACAATCGGTATCTGATGTCGCAGGCTCAGGGATAAAAATCAGCAGGAGCACAGTAGCCCATGGCCCCTAAAATTTGGTCTGGGCTTTTGAATTATGTAAGGAACAACTGCAGTAAGAAATGTACAGGGCTACTAAATATAAGTAATCAGTAGCTCAGTAGGCAAAATCGAAGGAAAAGTTGATAACAAATTGCGGTCATTTAACAAAGATACGCTGAAGATCACTTTTTTTACCAATCACTGCCAAAGATTGTGGAATATACTACAAACAGATATTTTCAACAAAATACAAACCCTACAAACCCGGTTAAATCTTTACTGAAGTAATAATTTATATAGATATTTCTAGCATCTTGACGCACGCTCGGTGTAAATATGTTCAAGGATGTAACACCGTAATCTAATCAAGATCAAGATCACGATTTACTTTCTAGGGGCCATTGTTTCTTTCCAGATACCCGAATCTGTCATCAATCTGTAAACTAGTCACCAATATATTGCTGAACAATCCTTGAAAGTGGCATTAAACCCTTTTAAAGTGAACAGTCGTGATTAGTATTATTTCATTGGTTATGTCTTGTAATAGTTATAATAATAATAAGAAGAAATAACTGTAACAGTAAACTGTTTCAAATGTCTCCCGAACAAAGTCTCCAAATGCACTTCTTGCAGGAAATCAATGAAAATTTTCTGTATATCATTTTCAATATGCACTAGTTAGTTTTGAAACCTCCAAAATACTCCAAACCGCCATTTTGAGCCCCATATAAAATATTTGGACTGAACTGCCTCTTTTCCTGCTTTTCGACGGTTGATCTTGGTACATTTACTCAACATAAATTTCAGTGACTTTTTGTATTATAAGAGCAAATCCTTTAGCTTTGAAACCCCCAGTTCCCCCATTTGGAGCCCCACATAAAATGGGCAGAGGTTACACTTACCCAGCCTAATCCAGCTAGTTTTGACGGCATTCATCCAATATAAATTTCAGCGATATTTGTATTATAATGCAACTGCATTAACTGCGAACCCGAAGAATACTCCAAATCCCCATTTCGAGCCCCACACGAAAAAATTTGGGCAGGGTTTCCCCGTACCCAGCCTAACCCGGCTGGTCTGGTGGTATTCACCCAATATAAATAGCTGGAAGTTGTATAATAATTCTAACTATTGCAACTATACATTGCTTTTACAGTGAAACCCCATTTGAACCCGACAATTCCCCTAATTGGGGCCGCATAAACCCTTTACCTCAAGTACCGCACTGAAAAAAAGAGGGGACATTCACCAAATAGATGTTGCTGAGAGAATGGTACCATACTTCTAACAACTGAAACCAAATACTACCTCTACAATGAATCTCTTAATTTTCAATCCCTTTTTACACCCCAAAATCCCCCAAATGCATCAAGTGCTCCCAGAACATAAGCTTAGACAAGATTCCCTCCTTCCACCCAAATGTGCCTCAAAACATAAAAAAGCGATAACAACAATAAAATCTTCATTTTCCACATGATTGTATAGGAAACCAGAAACACTACCCTATTTGGGGCGCCATAAAATTCCCAAGGTATTTTGTTGAAAAACTAAAGTTTCATGGTTCATTAAGAGACATGGAACGAGCACAATGTCAATTTTCATGGGTATCCGACTAATAATGATGGAGAATTTGAGAAGACAAGTTCATCGACGGAAAAGGAACCATAATAATAACAACAAGAAATAACTGTAACAGTGAACTGTTACAAATGTCTCCCTAAGAAAGTTTCCTTTGTTGTAACCCAGGAAATATCCCACAACTCAGCATTTGGAGCCCTACATGTAAAATGTTTGGGAATTGGTTCCTCTTACCTAGCTGGTCTGGGTCATATTCCCCCGAATACCACAGAACCTCCATTAAGAGCCCCACATACAAAAAATTTGAGCAGTGATTCCCCCTACCAAGCATAACCTGGCTGGTCCGGTGACATTCGTCAAATGTAAATAGTTGAAAGAGTTCTATTATATATAATTCTATATAATTCTTATAATTCTATATAATTCTTATTACTGCTACAGTTACTTTACATTGCATTTACAGTGAATTTTGAAAATGTTGAGCCCCCAAAAAAACTAATTGACACCTTTCAATATACATTTAAAATGTTACGACCAATGTCAGCGACATAATAAAAACATCAGTTTAATATCTTTAAAATTTAACAAAAGTCAAAAACTAGAGCATGATCTGGAATATGTGACGATGACAGACAAAGTTTAAAGGAATCAATACTGAAGATCCCAGGTCTTTACCTCCAACTGTTTTTAAGTTTTAATGTCTTAACTTAATGTCAATAACATCTTTTAAAAAATCATTATCATATCTGTAATATTAACAAAGACACAAAATTATGACACTGTAAAATAATTCATTGACCTTGAAATAGGTCAAAGGTCAAAAGGATTAAGATTGAAGATCTTAAGTTATTACCACTTACAGTGAATAAGAGTACAATATTTTAATGTAAATCGTGGGAAATACATAAGGTGTTTCCCTTTGGAAAAAAATTATATATATATATATGACTTATCATTCTTCAATTTTGAAAGGTGAAACTGTAGCAGTTAAGGTTGAGGGTGAGATCACTAATAAAAAACCCAAATTATTAAAACCTTTCGAAATAATGTTGTACTACTCTAAATGTCAGAAACATTTTATCAAAAAGGCAATTTAATATCTTTAAAAGTAAGAAAGTTAAAAAAACAGAACGTAACCTTGACCTTGTGAACTAAATAAAAGACAAATATCAGGGAGGTCAATATTATAAAACCGCGTGTCTTTAGAAAAAAGAACTTACGAAGTAAATAAGTTAAACTGAAACAGTAACAATAAGTATTAAGTTCATGAAATCCAAAAAAACCATGCGCAGAAATTAGGCGACACTATAATTATATATGTTTTACGAGAAAGGAGCAGGTCTGCGAATAGTATATTCCGGCCCTAAAAATAAAGTATATATTACAACACAGTTAATGTTTTTGACCCCTTAAGATATACACTTATAGCAATCGAATCAGTCTATGGGCATATTTTTCACGTTTTATAATGAAATGACCTTCACAAATTAGAAAACACTGGCTGCACTAATCGAGCCACAATATTTTAGGGTGAAAAAATATCTTTCGAATCGAAATTTTTTTTAGTAAGAATAGCAAATAGACAAGAGTAGTGTATTTGTGACAGTTCAACCACACCACGTATTTTTTCAGGACATTTTCAGGTCAAACTCGCACAAAGAATCCCAAAATTGGTGAATACTCGTTGAACCTCCAAAAACATAGGTGTGACTTTAAAGACAGATATGTGTAAGGGAATATATAAGGATTGGAAACGCAAAAGTGAAGGACTTGACCACTAAGTACGATTAAGCAAGAATCTTGGATCTGCAGTGGGCTACATATACTTAAGAAAGATGCATACGAAGAACTGGAGAGAAGGCTCATCACAAGCACATTTTTGCAATAAAGCAAAACATTTAATAACAAATACTACGAAAATCTGCTAATGGATTACTAAAAAAAAAAAACTTGAGGGGATCTTCTTTGGTAAAAAAAAAAGACTATCGATTGGCAGAAAAAAATTACCACTTGAAAGTCTAATTAAAAAAAATCAACGTTATCCGCGTGATGGTATACCTCTACCCCGCGCTAACGGCGTAGCTGTATACCATAGTGGAGAACGCTACTTTTGTTTTATATTATAGAAGTTAGTCTCATAGTGTCAGAAAATTTACAGCGGAATGGAGTCTGACGGCGTCAAACTTTTTGTCGCTGGAACATAGAAGGTCGCTGTCAGTCTGTCGCTGGAATAAGGTTTGGCAATGTCAGTCTTATGGCTTAAATTAATTGCAACGTCATGCAGTTGTTATGGGGCGGTGTCGAAAGAGTCTGACGCTGTCAGAGTTTTGTCGTTGGAACAGAGTCTGACGCTGTCACACTTTTGGCCGCTGGAATGGAGTCAGTTGCTGTCAGACGTTTAGCGGAAACGGAGTCTGACGCTCTCAAACTTTTTGTCGCTGGAACGGAGTCTAACGTTTCTAGACTTTTTGTCTCTTGAAAAGAGTCTGACGCTCTCAGACTTTTAGTGGGAACGGAGTCTGCCGTGTCAGACTTTTTGTCGCTGGGGTGGAGTCTGGCAGCTAGAGACTTTATGTTAACGTTAGGGTAAGGGTTAGCGTTGTGACTGAATAGTTTGTAATAGATTTACGGCGTAAGGTCCTCACTGAAAGGTTGCCGTAATTGTTCTTTTTTATTATAGTAATTCTTTAAAGATGTAACAACCTTACTATATTCAGTCTTCTTGATATTCATCATCATTTAAAGGTTCACTGATGACCGTGATTTATAAGTTCATGGTAAGCGTACAATGCTTTCATGCCTTTTTTTCTTATCGATAAGCTTAGATAAAATCGTCAACACTAAAAGTCGGATAGAGTAAATGACGGTTAATGAGATCGAAGGTATGCATGCAGTAGCACCTATTCCTGTTGTAGCTGTGCTAAGAGTACCTGTCGTATATATAATGTTTAGACTTGAAGAAATGCCACGGATAAGACTTTAACTAGATCTTCAAAATTGTGCCGTATATTTGAACTTCCAAACGAGTTTCTGTATATGTCCTCGATTTTCGTCAACCTATATTCATCTTTTCTGGCATCTTATTCATCAGACATTTTTATTCTTGGTTCAAAGAAGAGTAGTGTCAATCCACCGGTTCTGCATTACCTGATTTGATTTTCGATTGACCGAGGCCAATCCAAAATCATTTCGTTTCATCCTTATCAAATAACAAAAACATCAAAAATAGTCCTTGCCCTGAGCACTCCGTTTCATTCCTTCATTCACTAGGTAATGGTTTTAATCCTTCAGTTTTTAAATCTTAGTCTGGCGGTATGCCGATGTACAGCACCAAACTGAATAGCTTATCTTTCGCAGATAAGGTCAAAACGCTATTAGTACCCTACTCCCTGATCTCTATGATGTTGAAAATGACACCTACGGGTGACTTCTTCTACCCCATGGTTGGATCATGAGAGATGGAAGCCATTTCCGAGCAGCGGACTCAGCCGCTAGCATCAGCTATCTTTAAGCATTAGTTTCCATTCCTTTACGGCCGAAATTTACATTTGAAAAGAATTCTGTTTCCGATAATTTGTTTTTCTCAGTAGAGTAAAAAATATTTTCTGTATTTTCTTCTGCAAAACAACTTGATGTGCACAAAAATCCCATACAGAGTATTTTTCTTCCAGATTCTGATTGCAATAAGCAAGCACTGTTATCAATCCACTCCAGTTTGCTGCAGTGCGCCTGCAACGTTTAATGGACATACCAGTATTGGCTGAACTTAGCCAGCCAGATGGAGTGATTATAATCACTCGATTCTGATATGCACAGAGCTTTCCAGCAGAGTTTCCGCCAGAAAATTCTAAACCCACCCCTAGTCCCACTAATGCGCCAGTCTAATGTTCCCAGCTATTATATTTTTGTTCCCACCAAATTAAAGTGCTTTGATTTTTCGTCATTATCAATCACCCTGGATACCTCACCATACTCAGTTAGAGCAGGCTTAATAGTTATTGCTCTCTGAATCTCGTAGGCCTTCTTCTTGAATCCCTTATTGAATTCTCCATAGTTGAAATCTCCATCCAAATACAGCGAGCATATTGTGGACAAATAGTCATTTGATCCATCCTTGATATGAACTAAACAGCATTCAAAAGAACAAAGCAGTTCTTTTACAATGTAAGTACAATCCCAATCACACGTTCCTTGACTAAGATGCCTGACTAATCAGTATCTGTAGGAATCCAATAAGCTTTGTCAATGGGATAAGGAATGAATTTTCCTTCTGGGATCTTTGTAATACAAAGTCACACCGAAAGGGAGTGAGAGTTTTTTGGTTTCTCTCTTTCCCTTCATTTTTTCTATCAGAAGTCATCGCTTTATCATCAATTTCAAAAAAGCATGCCCAAGAAATGAATGATTTTGAAAAGACTTGTTGTTCCCAGAATCAACCCCGAGCCTTCAACGAATCAGGTCCAATCCATCACCATAGATTTCTGGAATTTTGGCTGATCGTTACCCTGAACATTTACACAACATACATTTCAACGTTTTTTGAGATACACCCTTATCCGAGAGCCTTGTCTACGGCTAGACCGCCAAGCCGCTCCTATTGCCGGTAGGACGGTTTCAGCCATCACGGAAAGAGCTCTCATATCAAGTCCTGCCAACGGGGGTAGGAAACCACCTTTGTTCTGCATGTTGCGCCTCAACTGCTTCTCACTGAGCTTCAAAATCACACCATCTTTGCCTCACTGCAACAGCTTGGTAATCCTTTGAATCTTTCGGTTAGAGTAACCTCTTGTGTTCCCCCGACAGTTTTCATGCGACAACCGGATGCTGATCGGACAGCAGGTCTCTGCAGCTCGTTGTAATTTCTAGACATGACTTTGCGTCAAGTTAAAACCGTACTCATTTATTTCCACTTCATGAAGATGAAAGCGTATGGTTAGATGGTAATCTCTGAGATCGACTGTATATCCAGCTTGGTTGGTTAGGTAGTGGATTGTGTTCACGAGTAAATACACCAAATTTTGTAGGCTTTGAACTATCTTGAACGATTTTGATAGTTTTTGGCTTTCCAAAATTTTGGCCATCAGCACACCTAATGAAGGTTAATCCAGAAAAATGCTTTATACACATTAAAATTGGTGTGTGTGTAATTTTGAATTAAAGCCGGTCCAACTTTCGGAAAGA
Organism: Lithophaga nigra; assembly: GCA_028566555.1. NCBI lineage: Eukaryota > Metazoa > Mollusca > Bivalvia > Mytilida > Mytilidae > Lithophaga > Lithophaga nigra. The sequence continues at coordinate 2,704 of JAOXYJ010573313.1, read as the reverse complement.
AACTGCAAATGGCGAATTGTTGTGATGCGTTCATTTAACGTCCACTGATAATGTCGCCATTGTCCAAAATGCTGATGATGCTGATGATATTTACGGTGTTCTCACCCTCTACGTAACCGTCTGTATTCTTGTCGAACGTATACTTTCTTCGATCGAACCCCAGCACCGTGTTTAGGCTGTGTCGACATCAAAGTCCACGGGACAGTTTTTGCTACGGTCAGAGTTGGTCTCAGCAAACTGGTATTGACACCTATGATGATCTTAGCGTTATGTTGTGAAGTCGCAAAACCTCACTGTTGATGTCCTCGATACCGTAAGAACCAGTGCTCAACGTGACAATAAACCAGGTAACTCACTAATCCGATGAATAGCGAATGACGTTATTCCACGGATGGGTGTTGGAAAAAGAATAGTAAGTTTCCAGGTAGACTAAAAACCATTTCATAGCTTCTGTCGTTAAACGGGTGGGTTAAATCTGGTGGTGATTAGGCTATCATGCCCAGAGACAACGAAAGAGAACCCTTGTTTTGGGTTGGTATTGTTACCGAGTAGATCAGTTATTTGTTTCTAAGCGTTCTGTAACTAGAGTGTAGTACGAAACTGCTGGTCGTGTCATTGCTGTATGGGGTTGTATAAGATTGTTGTTCATCCATTGAAAGGGTTATGATACGACGCTCGTCTTTCTACCATCAGACTGAAACCGTAGAATCCTATTTGAGATGACGAGAACAGAGGCATGAGTGTTAGCTGGAACATTTTGCTCAAACTCGGCCCTAACATAGATGTCTACTATTGAATCTCACTCTGTTTACTGACATTGAAGACAAACAGCGGGTACAGATCTAAGAAATCAGTGGGGGTAACGTTAAGGTTGCTAATGAGATGATCCGTGTTGAAGAACTTCCTCTTAAAATCTACCGCTTCTTTGTACACTCTACCCACTCTGTTGTGAGTGAAGGACGTGTTGTATAGTCCACAGCGGGACACTTCAGCGTGACGTTCATGTAGATGTTGCGAAATCTACAGTGGTCGAAGATGGCATGGTTTGTAGTCTGATCATTACTCCTGTCGGTATGGAACGCTACGATGGCCCACCGGGCTTTAAGGGACTATTTTTAGAGGCCAACGTCCAACTGAACGTCGTGTTTTCCGGCACAGCTATGCAACGGCACTGTCTCATGCGGTAACCGATGTCTAGTTTGATCTTGCTCTCGATCGTTTCGTACCATTGTAGCTTGGCACCGTCAGAACGTAGAATTTTGGGAAGAACCAAGAGACTTTACTCAACACGATCCTAGCCGCGTCTTTGACACCAGTATCTCTAAACACGGCATTGGTTGTCAGTGCCTCAAACGAGGGTCAACTCATATTTGAATCCTTACATTAGATTGTCGTAATCCTGTAAAAATCTCAAGATGTGCTTCAAATGGATAGCAAATGAGAACGCACCTTTGAGGACTGGTTTTGCAATGACATAACCTCGCCTGGCAACGAACCCAGTATCTTCGGATGCAGCATCAGCAGATAAATCTTTTAACTATAGCTAATTGAGACCTTGATATTTGGAGAAAGCTTTCGGGTTGGTCAAAAGGCCAAACATGGTCGTGGCAACCCCGGGGGTGCCTGCGAGTTCCGATCACCTGTGCGGAAAGATTGTACCTAATGGTCTTGAACAGATACATGGCAGCGTTGTTAACCAGTGAAATCAAATCGGCATCTTTATAGGCTGATCCATCGTTCTTTGGAAGTCGTCCTTCCATTAATCTCGGCCATGTGGGTGAAATTTGACTTCCGCACCAGAGCTGATGTCACTTTCCTCACATCTCAATCCAATTAAATGGTCTGCCTCGGCCGTCATACTGAGTTGGAGATATTTTTGTGCTCGGGGTCCAAGGGTCGTATGGATGCTTTTTGATCTATCGGCAGTGGATCAGCAAAATCTGGAGGTGGCGGTAGTGCAGTCAGTGGTGGGGTAATGTTGAAAGTTCTTCGATCTTCTTGCTGATCTGGGAGGTGGTCTTTTCTTGTGTTTTACAAGGGGGTTTGAAAAACTTGTTGAGATCTCGGCTCAACCCTTCTTTTACAAGTTGTTGTAAGTTGTTCGTTTGGATGCTACGTTTGACATATGGACCGCCTTAGCAAGAGCTTCGTCTGCTAGGGATCGGTAATCTTAATAAATGACATCACTATTTTATTTACAGCGTTGGAGTGAACGCTCCATAGCGTTGAGGCGAACGCTTGATAGTGTTGGGGTGAACGCGTCATAACGTTGAGGCAAATGCTTGATAATTTTGGTGTGAACGATCCATAGTGTTTGTGCAATCGTCTCATAGCATTGGAATAAATGTCTCATAGCGTTTGATGTCAAGCATCTTTACTTGTCCTCCGACAATATGATCCCTATGAACGTTTCAGGGATTCACTGCACATGGTCTCATTCAGTTGACATGGATGAGTGCATTGATAACCTCTGACCGTCTTCGCTTCACATGTTTCTCTTGGATAATATTTTTTATGCGCAGCTCTACCTGATGTACTGTAATCTCTATTGGGGAAAGGTTGGGTATTCTCACATTACAACGGGTTGAAGAGTGTTTACCGGTGTAAGACACCCATGTAGAATTTCGTTGTCTTTCATCACATGATACAAAATCTGACGTCACAATCTATATCGCCGACGTCATAATGTCAAAACATCGAAAAC
>JAOXYJ010572203.1:0-14422 GCA_028566555.1 Lithophaga nigra | reverse complement strand
CTAGCCGTCTATATATAACGCAGATTTAGTCAGTTTTATCGCGCAGACATGAGTTGGCATTAAATACAGTGTTAATACCTGATAACTAATGAATTTATTAGTCTGAGATTGATTCTAAAATCTGGTCCTAATTAACCCGAGCTCAGGTAAACGATTATCACACTACGATAATGTTAAACGAATTATTGGATATATTGTCAACTTATATTTCATGCATGAAGTGTTTAATTTTTCCGATCTTTTTTACTTGATTATTTTAACAATATAATCTCTCCACCTATTCCCTAAATAGACTGCTGAAAACTATATCTAGACGTTTTTTTTCCGAAATGCCAGAATTTATATCTCTATTTCTCAAAAATACTTGTTACTGTTTGAACACCACTTGTACCGTCAATAAAGGTGTTGAGTATGTTTGGTTTTCACATATAATACTTTATATAATTTTAACGGTATCACCCCAGTCATCTATTTTGTCTACCTTTATCTTTCAAGTTGTTTATTTACGAATGTCTTAAGTTATTTAAAACTTTTATTTGCCATTGTATAGTAACAATCTTTGATTTATTTATCAAACAAAGAAGTAATGCCATGGATGCAATAAAGAGTGGAATCATTATCTTACCAGTTTTCACGATCAACCAACAGTCCTACAGCCCACACTAGGGCCTGTAGAATTCAGTTTTCATGATCACCCAATAGTCCCACAGCTCAAACTAGGGTCTATCAGTTTTCATGATGAACCAATGGTTCCACAGCCCAGACTAGGGCCTGATGAGCCAATAGTCCTGCATTCGAGACAAGGGCCCGATGAACCAATAGTCCTGTACAGCCCAGACAAGGGCCTGTATAATTCAACTGTTTACTAACAGATGCAGAACCGGAATGTTGAAAAGTTGTGTTTTACTTTACCTTACCCGCAGGTGGGTTCAGTGGCAATGCCTCGCCGATTGCTAGGGGCACTTTTCGTTAGAGAGGGGTTCCAGACCCTTGAATCTCTCTTCGGATACGCCACTGAATTACCTGTATTCTTGAAAAGTTTGAACGGAAAATAACAAATACTGTACCGCTAAAATATACTTCATACGATTTTATTTACTGGTTTTGGAATGAAAACCCATCACCCACAAAGATATGAAAACGCTTAATTATTGCAGTGCCTAACTTAACTATAACATATATTCTTTTTTTAAGTTTTCACCTTTAGTGCTAATTCGACCTGTTTATTGATATGGTTGAAAAATCTTCTTCCATTTTGAAATACCATTAAACAAAAAATATATACAACTCTAAAGATGCTAAAATAAAGAGTGTTAAACTCCATCTTGGATATTTTAAAGTTTATAACGAAATCTCATGGTTAGGAAGGAAAGCTATATATTATTATCTCTCTCTGCGCATTTTTCTGTAAAATTTTAAGTTGTTGAATGTCCCTTTTGTCGGTAGACGGCAAGATGAACTCAAGCCATGACATAAAAGGACGGGAGAGTTCTATGCTTCATTTTGATTGGTCAGTAACTAGAAAGTGCACTAAAAGTTGTCACGACGAAAAGTAAATTAATTGAATCAATTAGTTTAACTTCGTAATACAATTTCAAAGATAGTTAAAAGTTTTGCCTCAAATAAACCCCCAAGACCACAAGCCTAACACCACTGTCGTGGGTTCGAGTCTTGCTCACCCCGCTTCATGTGTTAAGGTCTTCAGACACCTACCCAAAGTCGAGGTTTCAACGGCTCGGATAGTTCTCCAGGCTTTCATCCCCTACCAAGACTGGTAATGATAAACCCAGCAACCCCAATCCCTAAAATCCTCAAGATTAATGTGGCAGTTGCTCGTATCATTGATGTTTAATGTATGTGGATTTGCTAGACTTCGTGATTTTTTTTTCGTGATAGCCTTCTATAATAATATGTATGCAAGATTCATTTCTATGAACCAACTAGACCCCTGTATGTAATGAAAAGTTGTGAATCGTTTAATGGATTAATTTTTAAATCCAAATCTTTTGATCTTATTTCTTACTATAATGTATAGCTCTGTGTGATTGACGGGGTGTAATCTTAGATGTAAAGTTGTGGAAAATTATTGGATGAACACGTGCAAAAAATTAATAGATGTTTTTCATGTACCTAAAGAGACAATTTAATACTTTTATGGCGATTTTCGTTTAATGTTTTGTTATCGTGAATACGTAAAATGAGTTTGTGGAAGTGAATGAAGGGTATCAAAGCATTGCAGCTACTGTATTTCCTACTGTTAGCAATCGAAGCGAAGCAACCTTTAAATGGACGAGCAGCTTGCAATCAGTAACACAGTAGACGGAACCACTTAATCCTTTTTCAGCAATCTTAGCTTATCACCTCCTTAATACCCCTCAATGAAGATAACATTTGAAATAATCTGCTTGTATTCTTGCAATAATTGTCAATTTTAATACCGTTGGTTAATGTAGGGTGGGTGTAGTATCATTGAATTCTAACAGATTACATAAGTGTACCACTGTGTTATATCGTCTCGACGGATTAGCCACACCATAACAAGTGCACTTGACTCTCGTCTTCAGACCACCAAAGATCTTTCTTTACGAACGTTCGATCTCTGTGACATTTTCAATGATTGTATGCGTATCCGAAACACAATTGGAAACACTGACGCAAATCATACTCTTAATCTAAAGGCGAACTAAATTCCTACCTTTGATCAAATGAAACAATACAATGTAAAGGACAATCACTCCGTTCCACATTTGACTTATACCAGCGCCCGGAAATGTCTTTTGTGTTTAAAAGGTCGAAAAGAAACCTATCCGGAACTGACATCGGAAATAAAACACAAAGATGCTCACCTATGTCTGTTTCGCTGATGGTCTGTTATTACAAATTGAAAATGTTACCGAACGAAAAAAATTCCGATATAGCCTATGTCAAATTAGGTCATACAGTTTTAACCCCATGAACTGTGAATCAGTATAAAATAAAAGTGTAGGGTATTCTGAAATGTTGCTCTCACTCATCTCCGCATATATATCTTTCCAGTGGTATCACCACCATCTTCAATTTTCAATTAATAACAGAAAACACTTTGTAAAGAAACATTCAATTATCATTCATACAAATTTTGATTTAGTCAGTTCAGTGGTGTCTGAGAAGAATTTTTATAATAGTTAAGAACGAATCTGTGTTAGATTATGTCTAGCGGTTACTTTTATTGTTAGATCAGGACAAAACGTAAACACAATTTTTGGAGTACATATACGAGAAATTTCCGCATATAAATTGCGTCATTGGAGGTATCTGAAAGATGAAATTTGTAAAGAACTTTATCATTTAGTATTAGTTTTTAGTTGAACAGGTAAGAAAACCGAAGGATCAATCCATAAAATCGATATTGATTAGATCTCCGAGGTTTGTATGTTATATCTTGGACATGTTGAATTTCAAATTGGCAGAAAGAGACACAGATTTTGTAAACGACTCTTATGAAAATACAAATTTTGTAGGTGCTCATCCAAGGAACATTCCTGAAAATTGTTTCCATCGATCACGGAGTCTGACAGGAATATATATGTATCTCAAAGATATTTCCGTTTCAGTGAAAGATTCTACAGTAGGTTTTCTGAACCCAAATTTGTCGTTTGTTTCATGGATTTTCAAGTTTTGAACTTTGGTTGGTATCTACTGTTTTTCTTAGGTAGGACTTTACAATTCATGAAGCAAAATACCTGTTAATATAGAGGTTAAAGGTCAAGGCTACTGGCCATGAGGGTCAAAATTTCGTTTCCAGATGATAAGTCTACCAAAGGTGGTCAAGTAGTACTTATACATCAGAGACAGAATCTATTGATTTTGAGGGCAGTACATCAAAGGTCAAGGTCACCATAACATTATTTAGATATTTGGCGCCAAAAGATGGATTCTCATGTATGAACTTTACATACATATATCCTATGTTACTGAACTAGCTAGATACTACGTTGTCTATGACAGAGGAAGAATTTATTGGTTTGGAGGTCTGTAGGTCAAAAGTCAAGGTCATTGCAACAATTTTTTTTGTACCAAAAGACAACTCATTGTAAGAATTTTACATTTATGACTCTACTAGAATTTATAATAGATGCATGGAGCCATGGTGTCTGCTTATTTTCTGGTCAAAGGCCAAGGTCACTGGCCATTTGATCAACTTTTTTCTGGATACCGAAATTGGTCATATAGAACTCCTACAGGATAGAAGAACCGTATGGCGTTTCGGGTCAGTAATTTAAATCATGGTCACTATACATTATTTTTTTTTACAAAGGATGTGTTTTTAGGAATATATCCACTGTTATCAAACTTGGTCAGATAGTACATCTATGGTTGTGAAATAACCGTATTGATTTCGGGATCTTCGAGTCAAAGGTCAAGGTCAGTGTAACAAACAAAAAAATTTCTGATAACTTTATCCTTTTTCATCCGTTGTTCAGCAAATTTTATCTTCATATTCTTTTATGAAAGAACCCTTTGTTTGTTATAGGTTTAGGCCACTGCTACTTAAAGTAAAATATGCACTGGAAAATATTTCTTTGTAAAATTATCGTTTAGTTTTGTTAAGCTAATGCATGTCAACTGTCCCAAGGAAAAAGTAGTCCCATTGCCTTTGGAAAAAAGATCTAATTCATTGTTATCATATTTTTTTCCATTAATGATTCTTTTTTATTTAGATTAAAAAATCTGACATATTTCCTTGCAAATTATCTCATTTGCATCAAATAATGATATACGACTAATGACATTAAATGTAACTTTGATTAACACTGTAAATGGTTAACACTAAAAGGGACGTGTTTTGATACGAGATGGCATAGGCGATTTAGAGAGGGCCAGGGCCCCTTTTTAGCCAAAAATTGGGTTTTTGGTACATTTTTCAGATTTTTGACTGCGGGGCCCCTTGCATGCAAAATTTTCCGGTGGGCCCCCTTTTTTGAAAATCCTGGATATGATATTGGACGGTAAAATACCTCCCGAAGAAAACGGGCTACCAGTTATCATGAAAGTTAACTTCCCTGGTATGGTAACTTACCTTGAATGAATCATACTAGCTTTCTGTCTAGATATTTCTCTTTAAACAAAGTTATACAATCTTAATAGATATTGTTAATATATTTTCACCAGCCGTTTTTGCTGAATCGTGGCCAAGGCATCTTGCCCAGAATAGTTTAATAGAGTGATGTATTATAATTTTATATGTCTTCTATTGAAACTCAGTGAAAACATGGAGGGCATGATGGCTATAGGTTTGCGTACCTGTAATGATATAAATAAGTACCTGTTATTTTATTATTTGACTCTAGTATGCCCTATCTGCATATGCAAATACACATAAAGAAATATACCGGTTACTAGTATTTTGTTATTTGACTTTAGTATGTACTATCTGTATATGTAAATACATATTTAATGTAAAAACTAATTTAATATGCTTTTCACACATATTGAAACACGTTTTGGTAGGAGTAGTTAGTCCTCATATAAAATATAATATTTTATGAAATTGTCCTATCGTGTGACGTAAAAAGTGCATTATGTGTAAACCTGTCATCATATACAAATGACCATTTAGGTTTGTTTTTTTTTTTTGTTTCGCAAACAGTGTTATGATTAACATTGCCATATTATCTTTTCCGACCTTAAAAGTACACAATGATATCTTTGTTATCCTAACACTTATTGTGAAAATCTAGGTCCTAAAACGGGACACTTTGGTTTATTACATTTGTGAATTAATAAATAGGACATTAAAGTAGGCTAAGCGTAAAATAAACGAATGCATACAGGAAAGTAGACTAAGCATAAAATAAACGGATCTATATTTATTACCAACAAATACACATTTAACTAAATGTTATGGTAGGAATAAGTATTTCTTCTATCCTTTCTTGTGGATCTAAGTGTTAAAATACGTTCTTTGTTTCTACACTAAGATGATATTACTGTGGATTCATTTATTTTCGTGGGTATTAATTTTTGTTGTTCTAGAAAAAAATGTAATTTGGAGGGTGCTTAATCTCGTGGGTTTATTGTTGTCTCTTAATTAAGTAACCAAAAAATACGTATTTCGTGGAATACTCGATTTCGTAGTTTACCTGTCCCCACGAAATCCATGAAAATTGGTATACCACGAATAATAATGAATCCACAGTATTTAGTGTTGAAAAGTTTTATAAAATATCAAGTTTTGTGTTGAGCAAATATGAATTCATACTTCGTTAGCGAAGACAACTATAGACTATGTCGTGGTATAGGCATATTTAAAATTCATTCTGAAGGTTTGTCGTGGTATAGGCAAATTTAAAAGTTTATACAGTATTTTAAAACCGGGAACGTACGATTAAGTTTAACTAAAATATATTTATGTGAATAGCATTTATTATTTATTAATTCAAAATTAATGCAGTTTTTTTTAATAGTTAAATCGGGTCGATAACCTCAGGCTAGCAGATGGTGCCCCAACCCGATCCCTTTATATCTGATTGTCCTACCTTAGAGTTAAAATTGTAATATTTCACATGTTTCGTATGAACGGTGAATGTAGCAAAGTTTTATTACTGATGAAGAAGTTTCTTCTGTCTTTGAAAAAATATGTATTTATTTATTATCTCTTCTCATAAGAGTTGATGAGAATGCTTCTGTCTTCTTGCGAACTAAAAGTGAAATATTTTCGATATTTTTATTCAAGCTTATTTCAAGTACCAATGATTACTGGTATTTCTCTATATTATAATTAGTTTTTAGTTTAACATAGATGGCTTTACTTTACTTCCTGTTTTACAGAGTTTCACTTTTTTCTGCGTATAATAGCAAAGGCTCAAGTAAGACAATGCCATAGGTCGGAATCATGACCAGGATCACGTACTGTAGAAAAGAAATGTAAACAATCAAGTTAATTACATTTGATCGTGATCGAAGTCTTGTCTTTAAGACTAAACAGATGATCTCGTACATTGCAATCGTTTCAGACTGGTCTTGACCCACCCAATGTTTTACAAACTTTAATTGCACTTCCCGATACCTGTATCTATAATCTGGCAGTATTTATCGCTCCATTACTATCAGTATATTTCCTACAGATAATTCATCAATCTAACGCCTCTATCTTCCTTTGGTTTGATAGATGAAGTTTGATGCATTTGCTTTTCATCACGAGTTTTTGATATTCTGCATGTCTGCGTGTGCGAGGTATTTTTAATTTGGTTGATTCTAGCTATGTTGATGCATTCTGACCATTCACTGAACATGTGGTATGCCTTCAAGCAGTACAGTACATTCATTGTAAACATTCCTGCCCTTCCGTTACAATGATGTATCGGTTAACTCCGCACGAATAAAATACCAGTCAATATATCACCATACTAATTCTGGAATACATTAGTACAACTTGTAAACCTTCTTTACTGTTATTGTATGAAGTGTTAGTACCTTCTCTTATTTGAATAATAAGTGTTTGTAGCTAGGCGTTAGTAGATATATTACAGGAAAAAGAGAAACTTTAATCACAGCTTGTGTTATACTGCTTACATTTGATCAAAATGCACTTGAAGTTAAAGCACCACAAATACACCCAAGTCTGCGTCTTATTCTGAGTTATTCCTATGGGAGGCCAATTAAAATCAAATGTGGTGAATACGATTTTCCAATTGTAAACTTTCCTTCTCTGAGTAGCACTATACCAGTTTTAGAGTACGCAGTCTACATTTCACAGCTGTACTCAAGGGTCTGCGAGTTTCTAGTTAGAGAGTTATTACTGTCAAAAAATTCACTCGGTCAGGATACGTCTAGCCTAAATAAATGTAATCACATCGGAAATTTTATAGTCGCCGTTTGCATTATGGACTATCCGTATCACAAATGATTAAAGACATTTTCCCCTTTATCGTGGTTATTTCGGCTTTTCATATCTGTTTTGCGACACATACTGGGTACTATAACGGGTGCCATAATTGGAGCAGGAATTTTTCTTTTTCGGTTTTAATTTTTGTTAGATTTTTAAAGGTTTCAACTCTAAATTATTTGCCTTGGTGAAGTTTCAACTAATTATTCAGTCTGACCTGTTATAAAGCACATTCTTATTTTGTGTTCTTATTTTGGTAAGGTGTGAACTACATATTTTGAGCCGTATATGTTCCATATATCGAAGCTTGTTTTAGATAGTTTCCTTTTCCATTATCTATAATCTATATGTATGGATCTTTACTGAGACAGGTTTTTTATGTTAAAAGACGCACTTCTTCACATCTATTCTTTCTCAAATCATCTCAGATTTTGCACTTAAAATGCACAGTTCTAATTCTTGCATGTTGTAAGTATCTCTGTTTATACGAATTAGCCTTTGTACGTGTGAAGAGATCACACTTTTGTTTAAATATACATAAAATGTCTTCATTTGATATTGTTCATTTTATCAAATATACACAGTGTCTACATTTGATAGTGTTCTTTTATCAAACTGTTTACAATTGAATAAGTGCGTATTACGCAACCTGTTAGTGGGAGAACGTCTGTAAAATAAATCTAGAATTGGATGTTTGCTTTAGTAGAGTGCATACCGCAGACAAAAACATGCATTACATGTGTTCTCTGTTTTGTATCTACTGCATGCTTTACAAGAATGTTTGTATCTTTTTTGCAGATGCAGCTAGAAAAATATGGATACCTAAGGTGCAAAGTAGGCCGTAGGAAGCGGTCTGCAGAACCTCAACCTCATAGTTATGATATTGAAGAGGGAAATGGAAGGAGTTGTAGTGAAGACGAAATCAAATCTGCAATTAAAAAATATCAAAAGAAGTATAAGTTACCTGAAACAGGTGTGGTTGATGAAGAAACAAGGAAGTTTATGAGTACTACTAGATGTGGGAACTCGGACAGTGATAATAATCCTGATATAGAACCTGTAGATATTCAAACAAATTTAGTTAATGTAATTGAAGATAGTGACCATTTTCAAACATTTACTAAAAATAAGAAGTCAAATAACAAACGGCGGTGGAAAAGATCCACACAAAATACAGTATTACTTAAATTATTGATAGGTGATAAAAATAAACAAACTTCTTCACGGAGAAGACGCAACTTTCTCATTAATCATATTAATAAATTAAAAAATAAAGATCCACTTTGGTTACAGCCAGAGAGACACAAAAGATCTGTTAATATTCATATCAATGAAACTGGATCAAATGGAGGTAAAATCCGGGACGGTCAAAAATTTACAAAATCTGATATTCGATGGCGATTGTTACAGACAGGATTTAGTACTAGAATACCTGTAGAAGAACAAAGGGCCAGCTTGAACATGGCATTCCGTATGTGGAGTGAAGTTATACCTTTAAAATTTGAAGAGGATATGTCTGGAGATATAAAAGCTGTCGATATAGAAATAGCATTTGGAAGAGGTGAGTTTGTTTTACAGATCTTTTTATTTCAGCTGTCGATACTGCAGACAAAGATAACCTAATCTTAACATAATAAACGATATTATTATACCCACGCTCAAAAGGAATAGGGGGTATACTGGTTTACCCCTCTCTGTCCTCCATCATATATTTCTGTAACAGATATAAATTGCAGTGATTTGAAAGTTGGGTTTAAGTATGATATTAGTGAGTTGTCAGATATAATCCAATCCAGAAATAGATATTCTCCGTTACTGATTTCTCAGCAATTATATATTGCAGTAATTTAATATTTGGATTTAACACGATGCTAGCGACTTGTACGGTGTGATCCAAATTTATACTTGTACTTAAACTGTATATTGCAATGATTTATGATTTACGTTCAAACATGATATTGGTGAATTGTAATGTTCGATCCAATTTCAGACCTGTCGCATGGTCATTGCTGTTTAACAATTAGTCTACATATCTGTATTTTTATTGTAAATGACATTTTCCGTAATCAATTGCTAAGCAAATGTAATTTGCAATGATTTTATATCTTAATATTCGGATTTGTTGCATGGCCGTTTTGTTTGAACAATGAATATACTTATTTGTGCTTCATGTTGGAATGGAAATTTCAAAAACGTTGATGAAAATAAAATAAAAAAAACATACTCTTCCTAAGTGCCAAATGATATGAGGTTCTGACCACAGGGTTCAATCTCCATTAAACACTCGCTGCAACAATTGTAGCTCGAGTGCCTTCCGTCATAGACCGTCATGCGTACGGAAATTTCTCGCATTTAAAGTTCAACATCGTTTGGAACTAAACTTGCCAAAAGGTTTTCTAAATGGTCATCTCGATATGACTGATTGTCCAGAAAAAGGTCCTTTCCTTTCTTGGATTTAGACAAAGGTAGCCTCACTTTGCCAGTCACTTAATAAGTTCAACCGGCAGATGAAGCCCCATCCTTGTACAAAATTCCTGTCCATAATATGTTTTGGATAGCTGTTGTTAGGAAATGGAAGCAGACAGTCGTTTTGAAAATTCTAATATCTCATGTGAGGAGACTTTAGACTGACTAAATACCCCAATTTGTCAGATTTTGCTCCGATATCTTTTTCTCTTGGTGGAGCACACATTTAATAGTAGTATGTAGAGCAAACGGTACAATAAACAGTGTAAAATGAATTACACCAATTTGAATGAAAAGTTGATGAATGTGTATTCTGAAAGATGCAACAATAGAAAAGTAGGTAAGCGATGGCGCTCTCCTGTTGTTTCAGTTGCATTCTTGTTTACAAGATTTATATCGAATATTTATATTTATATAAACCATTGGTATATAATCAATACAATATTCAGAAATAATTGAATTTAGTTTAAGTCGATTTAATTTTATCATAATGTCTAATTGATGTTACGAAATTGTCACTCTTGCGCGTCTGTAACTTGATCTATCAGTTAGAGTGCTTTTTGTCTGTATATACTTGTGTCGAACATATTTTGTGTAGCTGAGTAAAGAAAATTTTTATTGCTTACTTGTTTCAGCAAAATTATGCTCCGTAGAGAGACACTTTACTCAATTTAGACTGCCGATTAACTTTTCAAGTATCTTAATTATCAGTGTTCGCGAGGATAAATGCAGTGAGGGAATGTGAATTGATAACAACATTTACCAATAGATTCAAGGTTGCAATCCTTTTTTTGTATTTGCTTCATTTGCCGTGTTTGTCCACTATTTTCCCGATGTCAGGCAAAGTATACAAAAACATTAGACTTGCAGACAAAAACAGATCGATGGATGAACTGTACTGGTCAGTTTTTGTTAGTTTTGCTCTGCACACATCCGTGCTTACGAGACATTACGATATATCTGATCCAGGAGGTCTGGTATTTTAATACAATTATCATTACAGCGATAAAATATAATTATATAACGTTATAGATAATATGGCGTTTCAAGGTTCAATGTTCAGACTTTTTTTCATTAGTGGTAAGTCGGTTACTATGCCATGGTTGAACTCTAGACAAGTTGTGCGCAGATCGATGCCATTTGACATGAAATATTGCAATAATATTCGATATATTTCTGTTTACTACAAAAATGTTTGCGGATAGCTTGTACTAATCAAAATTTACAACGAAGATGTTTACTGTAATATGATTAAGTGTAATATTGTTAAACGTTCGTCCGCTGAATTACGTCATTTCATTTTGCAGTTTAATTAGAACCCATTTTGACAAATATTTTCATTTTCTAAATCAACTGATTTATGAGTTTATAGATTTAATTTCACTTGAAAATACAAAGGTCTCGCCTTTTCTGCAAATTGAAATTACGACTCATACATATTTGCAACCAATTCCCTGATTCATTCCCGGTTATAAATTGCATCGCCTTATATTAACAGTCAGTTGTCATCTGTTAAAGCAACAAGTCTCCCGAAAAGAAAATATAAGAGACAACGGTCTTAAAACGGAAAATTTTATAAAGTATACAATTCCCGTTGATCATTAATTACAAAGAAATTCACAGTTTCAAGAGAATGAGATTTAAGACGCCAGCATTTTTAAATATGATGCTGTAACCATACTCAAAGCAGTTGCTTTGAACGAATTTAGATTTTGTATCGTATCGCTACATTCATATATATTTTCAAAATGTACTTAGGATATTCCAGTCTGTAATCTATTTTATTTCAACACATTCATGAGGTTATGCATGTTCCCTCAACCGATCGAATAGTAAAAACTTGTTGGTGATGCGTAATTTGTACTCCTTTCATATTCTTTTTAGTTACAAACATAATAGTTGTATTTTATTTTGTCGAAGTTAACATGATAAAACCATCCGAGTGTCATAGTCTGCTGACTGTAATCTATGGCCTGAAAAATATGAAGCCTTGTTGTTGCCGGCGGCAATCGTCGATTTTGGATCACTGCAAAACAAGTATCGTGACATGTTTCGTTTCCGCTGGCCTGTAGTTCCTGCCTAAAAATGTTTTTAATTTCGGCCAGTTAGAAATATTTATGGCCCATACTGGCCTTAATGGATTGCAATCACAAACATTTGGTAAGGACTTGCCATACTTTTCAAACAACAGATCTGTCAAGCTTTGAAATCATTTTGCGCCGTGCTTCTGGAGAAGATTTTTAACATATTTACCATAGGGTTCTATGCAACTCTACGTGCCTTGGTAGTGGTCATTTTGGATCGGTCGAAAAAGTAATGAGTGCTTGGACAAGGGTAATTCAAAACAAGTTTTTTTTTACCACTGCTGTAGTTTCTTAAAAGAAGATTCTTGATTTCATCCGTTTCGAGTCCACGATAGCCTCTAGCAACCATCTTGGAAATAAAACCGGTCCGAAAAGTAACAGTTTGGCAGTATTTTTCTCTCAACATTTCTGCCAAGTTTGGTTCATTTGACATATATGTAGTTGTAAGATTTGATTGGTCTAGAAAGTATACTTTATGCCCTTGCAGGAATCATTCACAACGTTTAATTTCCGTCGGCATTGTAGCTTTTGATTTTTTTCAGCCAGTCAGAGCTAACTTTGAAGCCTGATGGCCATCTTTCAAGCAATATATATTTATAAGTCCAGCATTTCGGCACATTGGGTGTGAACATTTTTCAGCATGTTTCCAATAGGGTTCACTGTTAAACTGAGTCTACGGTGTGGCTGTCTTTGATTTTTATTGATCAAATAAGCAAAGGTACTTGGTAAGAACATCGCAAGTATCACGTATTCCATTTCGACTTTAGCCAGTTAGAGCACATTGTGACCCACAGCGGTCATCTTGGATTTCCAAACACCCTTAAAATTATTAATACTTCATCAAGATCTTCGACCAGTCGTGCTACCATATATGGATCCATTTGACCTGATGGTTCAAAGAGAAAACAATGAATTAATTCATTGTGAAATTAGTACTGACTTGCATAAACGGTCTTAGGATATTCAACCAACCGAAGGCCATGGCAACTAGACTGGAAGGCGAGCGGAGTCATCCAGCAGAATTTTCAAAAACTATCCCGGCAATATTGAGTTTAATTTGCCCCAGAGATTTTGAAGAGAATCAAAATAAGTCTACAGAAGCACTAAACGATTGCAAAAGCTAATATGGCTTGTAAAGCGCTGCTTTTATACGTGCAGTTGGTGAAGAAAACCAAACCTCTCAGCCTTGTAATTGCTAGATGATTTTATCACGAGCTTCATTAAGCATTGCGGACGAAACAGATATTTGCTGGCGGTCAAAGCTTCAGTGACTGTTTTCATTCGAACATTCTGACCTGTTACTACACAAACAAATATTTTTTTATATTATTTCGACGTATAAAACGGTTTTTTAGAAAAAAATATTTTAACGACACTGCATATAGACCAATAAATGCGACGTCATTTGAACAAATTAAAACTATAAACCTATTCGAACTTTGTGAAGACTATTATGCAGTATATCAGGTTACAGTCATAAAACTTCAGCATCAGTATGTTCGTGACTCAAAAATCGCCAGATTAATGTGCGAAATACAGACTTTTTTGACTCAATTTTTAATTTGGTTTTACAAAGATATCGATTTCTTTTGTAATCACCAATGTTAGCTTTTCGATTTCATAGATGTCATCGAGTACAAAAGGCACAAAAATCTGCATCGGAGATCCGTTTTTCCATGCGCGGATCAACATATTTAAAGAGGTAATATCTCGAATGTAGTCCCAAAATGAGTATCCCAAGCCAGTATTTTCTTAAATTATGTGTATGAAAAGAAAAGTAAAGAAAACGGAAGGGTGAATTACAAAAATCATCAATCAAGGGACGCAGACAAAATCCGATTAAGATAAATACAGACAAACATCAAAGACACAACAAGAAAAACTAAAAACACGGACCCCAACAAAAACATGAGGTGCACTCAGGTGCCCCGGATGAGTAAGCAGTGCCTGCCTCTTATAAGACACCCGCCGTGTTGCCCATTGTCAGGTCCGGGAAAAGGTCATG
>JAOXYJ010572202.1:0-24289 GCA_028566555.1 Lithophaga nigra | reverse complement strand
AAAAAAAACTCATTATAACGAGTTAGCTAAGTCGTTATTAAGAGTTAGCTAAGTCGTTATAACGACTTAGAAAAAAACTCGTTATAACGAGTTAGCTAAGTCGTTATAACGAGTTAGCTAAGTCGTTATAACGAGTTAGCTAAGTCGTTATAACGACTTAGAAAAAAAACTCGTTGTAACGAGTTAGCTAAGTCGTTATAACGACTTAGATAAAAAAACACCACCCTGACACTTATACTGATAGATATATAGATACACAAAACATACATATGGGAAAGCATATTTGCTTTAAAGAGACTTAGAAAATATATTAGCGACGCAAAAACATTTTTGGAATGTTTTATATGAAAACTTCTCAATAACAGAGAAGAGAAAAAAATTCCTATCAAAAACAGCAAACTTATATGGAATCTCAACATAACAGATAACAACAAGAAAAATGAGAAAACAGAGAACAGTCGATATCTCATAAACAGAGAACAGTGCTTTTAATTTGGAAAAAAACAGTTAACAAAGACCTAAAATTGCCCAAAACAGGTTAACAGTAAATGCCCTTGCCCAACTCCGATAAAATTAGTTCAGTTAAAATATTTTGAAATTTAAGTATGCAAAATCTATGATTTTGCAATAATTTTTGTAAGTTAGCAAAGAGACCAGTATGCAGGAAACCATTTATTTATCTTAACTTCTGGATCTTTATATTTTTGAAGGACACTGAAGAGGATATTGATGATGATGCTAATGCTGATAATGTAAATAAAAAACATTGAAGAGCTCATTTATAGAGGTAATTACAAAAATATATATTAATTTAGTAAATTAAAAAAAGAAGAACTATGTTTCCCTTATATATATATATCCCGCCTGCACTGTGTCCAGCGCCCTAGACCACTCGGCTACCTAGGCTATATAAAATATAGCTTTCGGTAACCGGGTGATGCCTTATATATATAGGCAAATCCAAAACCTTTCAGTGTGCATACAACACGAAAGATTTTGTGTTCAATCATGATTAGGCATACAAAGACGAAACATCAAAAGAATAACAAATACATTGTAGTATAATTTATCATAATACTTTCAATATTTATGGCATTGCCAATTTGGTTCTCGCCATTGGGCATAAAAAATGGATATTTTACAAGTCCTATGAGGAAGTTAACTCTTTACGTATTTATTATTTTTTTCAGGAAAACTCTGAAGATACTTATGCTGATGCTGATGTTGATGCAACCGATAAAACACGGAGGAGTTCATCTACAGAGGTAATTATATTTTTAAAGCAGAATTCATCAACTATTTTAAGCTGCCTTTTTTTCAAGTTAGCAGATTTCTGTTTTGGTACGGCAATACAAATAATTTTTAGCCAGTCTTACATTTTTGAACTGAAAACTAAGGATTATTGATAGTACAATATTATGTAACATTACAAGTTTTCTTGGGCGATGTTTTCCACAATACTTAAATTCCAGAATTTTTTGTGTTACGATATTGGAAAACAAGTATTATTGGAGAGCAATACTAGAATTCTAGTATTGTACTTCGATTCCATTTTACAAAACAACAGTGCAAAACATTTTATACACTACTGGTTAAACAGACTTAGAGAAATCCCAGTTTTAGAGATACTTGAATTTTGTATTTTTTTCGAAAAGAAAGTCTGAAATAATAGAGGATTTAAAGAGCAATTTTATTGGATCACCTTATATAAAGGAAAAAGTCTGTTGTTTTAAAAAAAAATACATTTACACAGTTCATCAAATACTCTTATTTATGTTTTTGTAGGGTCATGATGAAGGTAATGGTGATGTAAAAGATAAAAAGCCATGGAGTTTATTTATAGAGGTAATTATTAGTGTCTACATTGTACGAATCGGTGAGGTCATGTTTACTGTAAAAAAACAATAAATACACTTCCTATAAAGACATTATCACTGAATACCATAATATAGCAGCGATAGTGCAATTATCGAAAACCGTATCTATTGTATCTACAGTGAAACTGATTTACTCTATTTGCAGACAGAAGACCCTGATTATTTAAGTTAATTATATACTTTATATTCCTTCTAATGACTTATCTCAATTATGAATGTAGTTAAATTTCATGATTATAAAACTCTTATCAGGTATCTCTTGTATCATTTCAGCTTGTACCTCTTTGTATATTCTGCAAAATCGGATAAAAAAAAACAGATTATTGGGTGTTGCTAACTCTTTTGAAAGTTTATTAGAGTTAGACAGAGAAATAAAGTATTATCTAGTAATCACAAGACAATAGTCGCGTTATAAAAAGAAACTTTCTCGTTGGTATGACTCGAGAAACTATCTTGTAATTACGGGATACTTGTCTCATTATGACAAGATAGTTTTTGTATCGCCTGTGATCAAAGTCGCGGGAGGCGAGACATTAATACGCTGTTTCCGGTGGCGTTGGCGGTGTTAAATTTATGATTAGTTGTATAACTAATGTCTCCTCTCCTTTCCATGGAGATAAGTACTGTAATTCCCGACCCCTTTGTTGTGGTCAAGTAACTTTGACAAAATGTATAATACTGGATTTGTTCAATTAAGTAGGAAGTACTCATTAGGTCGTATGCATATCCAGGCAATGCATCCCCAGCAGGCGAGACATATCTGGGTGTCCGCGGTTTATCTTGTTATAACGAGAAAATGATGTCTTATTATCACAATAACGAGGGAAATGTAATTTCTATCATTATTACGACATAGTTTTCTCGTTTTGGCTGAAAAATTATCCATTTCTTAATAAAGGCGACAGTGAATTGTTTCTTTTTAATGCGATCTCGTTATAGCGCAAACGTATCTCCTGTTAATGAAACAGTTTAAATAATAATGCCTTTGTGTGCACGGACTGAAGAAGATAACACTATTACTACTACGATATACCTATGACGTTATAAAGAGAGAAAATATGGAGTAAATGACAAGTAGACCATACTCCATCTATCAGACGGAATTAATTTTAATAAAATGGAGGTCTTCATAAGGTATGAAATAAGGTGGAATTCCCACTCCCTGTGACGAGCTCTAAATTGCACTCAAAAGTAAACGTGTATACGTAGAATTAGATAAATGGATCCTGCCTTAATGCAATAATAATTTTAAAAAAAACTATTAGAAAGTACAAAGACCAACCAATGACCTCGACTCCAGACTTGGGACGGCTCATGAACCATGTGGTGGGGATAAACTAGTTTTGCTGGATCCAAACCCTCCCAAATATCGAGGCCAAATGTGAAATCAAAGCAAACAAAAGCTGCAAAAGACACACTATAAAAATCATACAAGAGTGCACCCAAAATATATACAGAGTATCTTAACAACAATAAGAGTACTAAACAAAATCATAAGCAAAATAAAATATTTCTCTAATGAATGCATGCAGTTGTTGAAAGCCTGTTCAGGATGCAATTCCCGATGATGAAATATCAAGTTTCTCGACACGAGAAGTCATCAAATGCAGTACGTCCGAATATTTAATACGGCAATGTCATTAAACGTGTAGAAAAACAAGATGGGTTATGCAATGCGGCTTTTTGCAGTCGTATAAAAATTATACTATTGAAATCACATGTTAATTTGTGATGCATTTTTTTTGTAGGATCCTGGTAAATGTTATTCTAGTAAGGATGGACAAGATAGAAAGATAAAGAGGAAAAGTTCCACTTCGAAGGTAAAAATTTAACTGTGTATATATTCATATTCCTTGTTCAAGATACCTTATCTACTAAAGAGATATTTTTTAAGGTTTTTGAGAAGATATAAGATATTTGGCAATAAATCTCATAAAATATTTGAGACATCTGATAAATCTCCTAATGTTAATGATATATATAAAATAAATTAATAATGTTATCATAGTATCATGCTATACAAGCGTTTCCACTTGGCTATACGTCACACCGTTTGTTTAATTTAGGACTGCATGTCAGTTAAGTCTATTGTAAATCTCATAAATTGCAGTGTCTTCTTTCTAAGAATCTAGAAAATCATTTTTACTGTAGAAACAATAGATGCAATTTTGATAAATTCATTATCGCTGTTGTATTATGGTATTGATTTTGATACAGTGATAATGTCTTTATCGGAGTCGCATCCATTGTTTCTACAGTAAACATGACCTC
Organism: Lithophaga nigra; assembly: GCA_028566555.1. NCBI lineage: Eukaryota > Metazoa > Mollusca > Bivalvia > Mytilida > Mytilidae > Lithophaga > Lithophaga nigra. The sequence goes on along the minus strand of JAOXYJ010572202.1, from coordinate 20,141 downwards.
ACTGATTCACACAATGTAGACACTGCATTTGTGTAATTTGAGAACTTGCTTATCGTTATTCACTACATTTCTTTAGCTCACCTGGCCTAAAAGGCCATGTGAGCTTTCGCCATCACTTGGCGTCCGTCGTCCGTCCGTCGTCTGTCGTCCGTCCGTCCACAATTCACATTTTAATCTCCTCTGAAACCACTGGGTCAATTGGGACCAAACTTTGTTGGAATGGTTCTTGGATGGTCCCCTTTCAGAATTGTATCCGGGGTCATGATCGGCCATCCAATATGGCTGCCATTACTAAAAATAGAAAAAAAGGGGGTGGTTTCTTAAAAAAATCTTCTCCGAAAATACTAAGCCGATTGATGCTAAACTTTGGTGAGATGGTCCTTAGGTGATCCTCTTTCAGAATTGTGTACGATGACCCCGCCCACCAACCAAGATGGCGGCCACAGCCGAACTTAGTTTAACATTGGACCCCATGGGAAATTCTTAAAATTTCTTCTCGTCTGGAACTACCTGCTCAATTGTAACCAAACTTTGGTGAAATGGTCTTTAGGTGATCCTCTTTCTGAATTGTATCCGATGACCCCACCCGCCAACCAAGATGGCCGCCACAGCCAAACTTAGTTTAACATTGGACCCTTTGGGAAATTCATTAAAAAATCTTCTCGTCTGGAACTACCAGGTCCATTGGAACAAAACTTTAGTGAAATAATCTTTAGGTGATCCTCTTTCAGAATTATATCTGATGACCCCATCCGGCAACCAAGATGGCTACTACATCCGAACTTAGTTTAACATTGGACCCTAAGGGAGATTCATTAAAAATTCTTCTCGTCTGGAACTACCAAGTCAATTGGAACCAAACTTTGTTGAAATGGTATTTAGGTGATCCTCTTTCAGAATTACTTCAGATGACCCCACCCGGCACCCAAGATGGCTGCCACATCCGAACTTAGTTTAACATTGGACCCCATGGGAAATTCATTAAAAATTCTTCTCGTCTGGAACTACATGGTCAGTTGGAATCAAACTTTGCTGAAATGGTAATTAGGTGATCCTTTAACAGAAATATATCTGATGACCCCACCCACCAACCAAGATGGTCGCCACAGCCGAACTTAGTTTTACATTGGACCCTATGGAAAATTCATTCAAAAATCTTCTTGTCTGGAACTACTTGCTCAATTGGAACCAAACTTTGGTGAAATAATCCTTAGGTGATCCTCTTTCAGAATTATATCCGATGACCCTGCCCGGCAACCAAGATGGCCGTCACGGCCAATCTTAGTTTAACGTTTTACCCTATTGGAAATTCATTAAAAAATCTTCTTGCCAAAAACTACTTGATCTGTTAGATTACGATGTCAGCGTTGTCCTGGCAACAGTATGCCAGGTGAGCGATTACAGGCTCCTGGGAGCCTCTGGTTTTTATTAAGGCCGATGCAATTAATCAGATCCGTGTATTAATTGAACTGATTATGGCGTTTATATTTTTTGTGCAGTATTGCACAATTAATCAAGTTTTACTCAAAAATGGTAATGATTTGTGACCAGTTCACTTTGTGTACTTGAGTTTTGAATGATTTTAACGACATGCAAAGTAAGAAGTCTGTAAGTCCAATTATTAAAGCGCTGTAAATGTTTATGTTCTACAAAAATGAGGTCTTGACTGTCGTGGATACCAACTTATTTTTGATGACGTAATCTTGAAAAACGGTTGACTGCAATCGTGGACTCTCAAATTTTCTTGAAATAGCATCAGGTATTGCAGTTTGCTATTGATACATAGAAAACATAAACGTACCTCGTTTTTTCACATAGAAAGAAATATAGCTACATGTATATGGCATATACTGAAATACACTAGTCAAAAAATGAAACGTTACTCCCTAGTGTATTTTCAATGGACAAGAGTGTTTCAGTATTATTACTAGTTATATCACCAGGGGTAGCCCCGCCTCATCTATATTCATTGAAATTAGACAATTTAGATCATTGGTGTCTTTGACAAGAGTATTGCCAAAGCTAAGTTGTTTGGGAGACATTATAACCGTCAGATTATATGTAGATTCTCAAATTGTATGCAGTGGATTACAAAAAAAACTCGAGATCGTTAAATTTTTAAATTTTAATCGCGAAACTTGTCGAGCTGATAAGATTTTAAAATTTAACGATCGAGAGTTGAGAAATATTGTAATTCAAAAGATACAGCTAAGAGAATATGTTTCCCTAACATTCCAATGGAGAAAGCCGATGATCAAATTCCGAATAGATTTAGCGGGAAATCACACGAGACAATCTATCAAGCGTGTAGGTAATCAAAATTTTCTCCAATGGGCTGGGAAAGGTGAAAAAGCACGTGAAATTAGAGAAAATCATTTCTTGTTAACTGTTTTCTTTGTTTGCCCCACCGGATGTCAACAATACTGCTGTTTTCAGCATATGATGGAACAATTACATTAGGTACAAGTTCTAAGCTTGACTGTAGCTGTATATTAATTAGTACCTACAGTGCATAGAAATTAAATAGTATTAATTCTATGTATGGCACGCGACAACCACATTAATTCGTAAAACCTACTTTAACGGCGTTAAACCCACTTTAACAATCGTTAATCCTAGTTTAACGAAAATAATTCACATGAACGGCCGTTAATGCATTAACGAGTTAATCTAAGTTTTTAAGTCGTTAATGCATTAACGACCGTTAAAGTAGGATAAACGGTCGTTAATGCAATTGTCGTTAATTCGTTAATGTGAAATCATTGAAAAACTTAGAATAGAATGTGTCCATGGGACACAGAGGCCCCCGCCAAAGGTTAAGTCCTACACCCCAACATCTAACAGCTAAATATAACTTTGGAAAAACAAAAGTGAAACATTCCAAATACAACATGATGGTTCTGTACTTAGTTTTCCTTAACATCATAGCTAAATTTCAAATCATTCCATCCATGTTGTCAAAAATTATTGATTAGAAACCTCAAATTTTAGGAAATACGGTTATTTCAAGGGGCATAACTCTGAAAGGAAAAGTGACACATTTCCAATTCTAGCTTGGTCTGTATTTATTGGTCCTGAACAACATATCCAAATTTCAAATCATTCCATCCATGTTTTCAAAAGTTATTGATCAGAAACCTCAAGTTTGAGGAAATACTGCTATTTCAAGGACACAACTCTGGAACGGCAAAAGTGGGATATTCCAAATTCCAACTTGGTCTGTATTTATTGGTCTTAAACAATATATCCAAATTTCAAATCATTCCATCCATGTTCTCAAAAGTTATTGATCAGAAACCTCAAATTTTAGGAAATACGACTATTTCAATGGGCATAACTCCGGAAGAGCAAAAGTAAAACTTTTCAAATTGGAACTTGATCTGTATTTATTAGTCCTAAACAACATATCCAAATTTCAAATCATTCCATCTATGTTCTCAAAAGTTATTGATCGGAAACCTCAAATTTTAGGAAATATGACTATTTCAAGGGGCATAACTCCCGAACGGCAAAAGTGAAACATTCCAAATTCAAAGTTGACCTGTATTTATTGGTCTTAAACAACATATCCAAATTTCAAATCATTCGATCCATGTTCTCAAAAGTTATTTATCGGAAACCTCAAATTTTAGGAAATACGGCTATTTCAAGGGCATAACTCCAGAACGGCAAAAGTGAAACATTTCAAATTCGAACTTGATCTGTATTTATTAATTCTAAACAACATATCCAAATTTTAAATCATTCCATCCATGTTTTCAAAAGTTATTGATCGGAAACCATTTTCGTACGTACGTACATACGAACGGACGTACGTACGAGGATAAAACTTAATTCCCCCAACCGCCTAGCAGCGGGGGCATAATTAACTATTAACCAATCAAAATGTCTTCCCGTTCAGTCGAGTTAGAATTATCCAATCAAAAAGGCCCCAAAACGTAAAACATCAACAGATGAATGTGCAGTACTGAGTAATGAAATTATTTTTTTACAAAACAGAAAATATCAGAAATCAACAGATCTCTTGATTAATTTTAGATAATATTTAACTAATTGGAGTCAATAATGATAATTAAAATATCAGAAATAAAGTCGTTCTAGTGTCATTTTTTTTCAAAATTATTGCACATAAAAATTAAGCCACGGTGAAAATGCCAAAGATATTATATCTTTGGAAATTAATTGTAAAGGTGTCAATATATGTATATTAAAAACGTATATATCAATCGGGGTAGGTATATTACACCTGTTTATTCAAGGTGATCAAAGTTAATGTAAATAAGATAAGATGTGTTATTTTATAGATAACCTGCGGAAAAAATTACATATTTTTCTTAAGTGAGAGTAATCGCGTAAATATTTCGAATACTCAGAAAAAATCTATTTTTTGAAGGCACTTGTAGCAAAAAATGTTCCGTTTGGAAAAGACAAAATGTCGACAGTAGAAAAGTCAAAATTTTGACATAAAAAGACGAAATTTCCAGTTGGAAAACGTGAAAATAATTTGGAGTTTCATAATGTTAAATCCTGTCTCTAAATGGCACATTTTCAAGATTTTAAAAGTTAAAATTTCAGCTGTTCCAAAGTCGAAATTTCAAGTGCAAAAAAGTCAAAATTTTGACATTAAAGTCGGCATTTGTAGTTTAATATTTAAGACTTTGATTTTTTGTTTAAAATTCACAACTTCAAGCTTTTAAATGTTTGGACGGTTATCTTTTAAAAATCAAAATTTTGTCATTTCAACTGCAAATATATAACATGCTTTTCTATTGCTTATAAAAACTTCAATAAATATACTAAGGAATTGTTAATTGAGGGGACTGGCTAGATATTTAGTTTGAGATTCTTTATAAACCAGGAACTGTGAAAAATACACACATAAAATAATGATGGTAAAATAAAAAATAAGTAAACTTTATGCCAAGTGTTTATTGTATACCTATAAACTAAAATCACATCTTTAAAATTTTTTTTAAACACCTAAAGTAACACTTTTTCACAATTCGAAATAAATATTTACAAAAACCTGTGTAAACACAATACCGATGTTTTCTTTAAGGTTGCAATATTCTATAAAACGTACATATGGCTATAAAAAGGACCAAAGATGTCTTTATTACTAAAATTACATGTCATTAAATTGATGTTTTTATATACGTTTACACATGTTACAAATGAATAAGAAAATAAATAGCCACAGCGACATCAGGTGAATTAAACCAATTAAAGTCATAAAGATGACCCGTAAAGGATGTGTGTATATATTGCAATTATAATAGTTTAGATATTTAGCACTGACAGATATTTTAACACTTGTGGTCTTAATTGATTTAATATCATCCGCACCCCCCAAAAAAAATAAAATAAAAAAACGATGCATGTAGACCCGATCTTGTTGTAAACATGATAAATAAGTAAATCGTCACGCACAAAATCGGTTACGGAACAATCCCAGTTCCGTTAAGGCGAATTACATTAATTAACATTAACAGTTGTTAATGCATTAACGACCGTTGATGTAATTATTTCACATTATCGACGCGGGAACCACATAAATGAGAAAAAGTAGGATTAACGGCCGTTCATGCGAATTAACGCTGTTAAACTAGGATGAACGATCGTTAAAGTAGGTTTAACGAATTAATGTGGTTATCGCGTGCCACATCTATGGGTTTTTCATAATTGTTGTTTTTCAATATAAAATTATCAACATTTTAATTAATTCATTAATTATAAGCATCATTTGATGCTACCATATATTCGGATCCTAAAACGAGATGCAAATATACAAAATACGTAATAATAACAACATATATGTAAATCAGATATGTAAAACAAACGGTGTGCTATATTGCCAATGTTTCCTTTTTTCCTCTTATATACATATATAAATTTACAAACAAAGGAAAATTTCCTTATATATTTCATTTAAAATCGCGCTTTTTCCAAAAATTTATTCTGAAGCCGTTTCTTATCCGATTTTGGTGAAATTTTCACTTTTAATCATAGAAAAAGCAACGAGTTAAATTAATTATTTGGGTTTAATTTTCTCTTTCGTATTTTTGAAGAATTCATGAGTTAAACAGAAAGTTAAATTTTGACGTCATAATTTTACTTTGGTATATAGGGAAAAGTAACGTCGAAAATTCAACTTTGTCTTTACATCGTGTATTCTTAAAACACTTTGTCAAAAAATTATAATATCAAAATAAACTATTAAACTCCTATACTTTCTCTGTTTAATAGTGCAACATTCGTGAAAATTGGATAAGAAACGGCTTCAAAATAATATTTTGAAAAAAACGTGATTTTATATGAAATATATGGGAACTTTTCATTTCTTTGTAAATATATGGCACAATACTGTAGCATGAATATAAGGCCCTGAAAATGTAAACCAGATTTCCCTGTGTTAAAATATTCATTTATTATGATTTTCAAGCTCTATGACTTTAAACGTAACAATATTTTTTTGACAAAACGTAATTTTTAGTCAACGGCGTACTTGTGCACATTTTTACAAAAAAGAAAAAGAAAATGTCAATGTCAAAGAGGCCATTATCCATCTTCGTAAGAAACGGAAGAAATTATTGATGGATCTATAGGTATTGACGAGGCCTGTAAAAAGAGTAGTTAATAATATATCTCCAAATACAGGATGTAAAATTCTATCTCTTACTAAAAGTGCACATTTGCAGTTTTATATTTTCGCACTTTCTTTTTAAAATTGTCATATCTATTTCCGGTAAGGCCACACCACATAAATTTAATTCTTGTTCGTCCAACTTTTGGTTCACCCCCCCCCCCCCAAAAAAATGTTGCGGGCAAGTGGTTTGAGAAAAAAGTTTGATTTTTAAAATGTTTTAGGCGTGATGTTGATGTATCTGCCCGATATACAAAACTTGGGGCGGGTGTACATTTTATTTTCAGGAGACATTACTCAAACACCTTGTATAGTATCTACTTTAGTTAATATAGAATATATTGTAACATTTCTTTTATTTACTCAAAAGTAAAAATATTTTAACTTGAGTACAGTTTGCATGAAAGTTTTGTCCTGGTACTTTTTGCACATCAGTGTCTTTAAAAAATTAAGGTTGGAAATTGACAAAATTAGATGCTGCCCAGTAATATTTTCCCTAAATTTTTTGTTTCAGATACAAAAAAAATGTGCGAGTTCTGGTCCGTCGAACAAAAAATTAATTTGGTGTGGCCTAAAACAATAAAATATGATTATTATAGTATAGCGTTTCGCCCGTCCGTCCGTTCGTCCCACTCTGGTTAAGTTTTGCGTTAAGGTCCAGATCTAGGATACTACATGCAGTACTTCGATGATATTCGGTCAGTAAATGAATCTTGCAGAGTAATGCATCTTCCACTAACCATTGCATCATTTTGACCTACATTTTCTGCATGACTGACTCTGGTTAGGTTTTGGGTTAAGGTCCAGATCTAGGATACTACATGCAGTGCCTCAATGATATTTGGTCAGTAGATGCGTCTTGCAGAGTTATGCAGCTTCTACAGAAGATTGTATCATTTTTGACCTATATTTTTCGCATGACTGACTCTGGTTAAGTTTTGGACTAATTTTAAAGATCTGTGATAGTACAAATCATACATCAAAGATATTCTAAATTGATATTGCTTGGAAAGCTATACAGCTTTTGGTGAATTTTTTAAACCGAATTAACAGGCGAGGGGATTAGCTGTCGTTTCCGACTCTCCATCAGTTTATTGATATTGCAATGACAAAAATTGTTAGATGTCAAATCAATTAATTATGTGGAATTATGTACCTAAAAAATATATCTTTAGCTGATGTTAAGACCTAATTTGTTCTATGAATAACTAACGGTATCATTATTTTTTTTATAGAGGTTACCAGATATTGGTGATGACCCGATTATTGTCAGTTCTGATAATGAATCTCCAGTTAAAAACAAAAAAGTTAAGAGTGAACTTCATGAGATAGTTATCAGCAGCTCAGATACTGAATCGTACAGTCAAGAACACATCAAAGCTGAAAAAAATGAACTTTGGGACTTTGAATATGATCAACCATCAACTAGCAAGGATGGCTTTCTCTCAACACTTTGGCCCAAAACAAATATCAAGTCCAGACAGATAAGCAACAAAGGTACAAGAAGCACTTTTGATATTCAGGAATTCTGGGAAGACACCTCTAAATATGACGAATCTTCAGATTCAGATGATTATTACAATGATATCCTAAGCTTGCCTGTTTTGATGAGACAAAAGAATGGTATAAACACACTGTCAGCTGTAGACCTAATTTTGAAAACCAACCCATCCAGTAATTTAGTGGCAAAAGCTGTTCCATATGACATATCAGAAAATGTAGCTTTTCTGATTTCAAGCTCAGCAATTGGCCATTGGAAGAACATCTATAGTGATGGCATGGGGACATGGAAAAATACAGGGATAAAAACAAAATATGTTAACTTCCAGAATGGTAAACCAACTTTTATATCAGAGGAACAATTTGGATACCCCAACACGTACGAAGTGAAGAGGACACAATTTATTAACCAAAGTGAACAGGAATTACACAAAGTGCTCGTACGGGTAAGAAACTGGCAAGAACAGCAAGAGGATCTCCAGCTAGTACAATATTATTTCGAAGCTGAGGAAAAAAAGGTCAATGTTAACCCCCATGGCAATTCAAAGAAAGAAAGACCGTACGTCAGAACAGAACATACAACTCTGGAGAGTATAAAGGCTCTTTCAACTACAAACAAACCAAAAGAAGTCTTTAATACGATTTTAGAAGAAAAAGGAGGAGTTGTGGGCCTAACAAAACCTGGCGAACTTCCAAAAAACCGCCAACAAATTTCAGATAGCAAAAAGAATGTAAAAGAAATGGAAGATAAAGATGAATTAAAGGTTCTCATGGACAAAATTACAATGGAAAAGCTGAAAGCGGACAACACTTTTATATTTGAGTTAGCTACAGACCCGGAACTGATAGTGTTTATAGCCGAGGAAACACAACTCAAGGAAATGGAAGTATTTTGCACTAACCCCGGTAATTTTTGCATTTTAGGAGTCGACCCAACATTCAATATTGGAAATTACATGGTCACCCTAACACAATACAGGAACCTGAAGTTGACTACAAAGCGAGAAGTATACCCTGTGATGCTTGGTCCCGTCTTGATTCACCAAAGAAAGCTTGAACATTCATATTTTGAACTGCCTTGCAAAATACTGAAGTACAATCCAAATTTAGAAGGTCTACTCTCTTTTGGAACAGATGGAGAACACAACTTACAGAAAGTATTCACAATGTTCTTTCCAAATGCTCTCCATCTACTCTGCGATCTTCATATGAAGGACAATATCAAGTCAAAACTGTCTTCCTTACAGATCACAAAAGCTACAGCAGCCCAGTATGTAGAGGACATTTTCGGAAGAGATTTCCAAAATGAAAGACAGGCTGGCTTAGTGGATGCATTATCTACAGAGGAATTTGACACAAAGTTGGCTGAGCTAAAGAACGCCTGGTCCAACCGACATAGAAATGGATTTGAGTTCTATCTATACTTTATTGAAGAAAAGGCTGAATTAATAAAAAACCATATGACCGCTGAAATCCGATCCATGTCCGGCTTGGGATATCCTCCTATTCAATATACTCAAAATGCCAACGAGTCGATTAACAGTGCTTTCAAGAGAGGTTTTGCCAAAAAGCTGACACTATCAGAATGTGTACAGAAAATTCAACACTATATAAGACATCAGCAGGAACAAGTAAGACTGGCAGTTATTGCTGGAGGAGGTGAATATGAGGTAAGACCAGAATATAAGAACCTTATGATTGAAGAAAACAAATTCTATCGCATGGGAGACCGAAGTAAAAGAGCCGCACTGAAAAGATTTTGCCATGCCGAAGTAATGCCGAAAAACAGACTAAGCAACACTGGTGAATCCACAAAAGATATACCAGAAGGCAGAGTTAAGCTGTCTGTTCCCATAAATAAATGTGGTGTAACGAAGATACCCTACGAAATTCTAGAAGACATCTACAGCAAAGCCCAAACCATCCTCAATATGGAAAATAATACAGTCAGTGCTCCTGGTATGACAGAAAACCAGTATTTTGTAACCAGTCTTTCAACACCAACTTCACCGCATAGCGTTAAGATTTTACATAGAAATGGAAATGTAATTTGTGACAATAATTGCATAAGATGGAAAGCATACAAAATATGTCCGCATATTCTTGTTGTTGCAGACAAATTTGAGGGCCTGCTGAAGAAGTTTTTTGAATGGCACAAGGGACTCAAGGATCCAGGAACTAACCTCATGACACTGTCAACAGTAAATCTACCAAAAGGAAGAGGAAAAAAGTGTCAAAAATCAACTTCTATGAGAAAGGGACCAGCAAATGTGCCTCCTAGAGATCCAGTAATGTATATTGCTGAAGTTGCTAGTAACAACGATGAAAGTACTCCTCCTCCTCCTGCTCCTCCTGCCCCTCCAGCAATGCCTGATCCTATGCCTGGCTCATACATGATTGCGCTACTGGAATTCTGTAACCAAAATGTATCAAAATGCTTTGGATGCCAGGGCAGTTTAAAAGACAATAACACGATACCAGCAACTCCAAGAAACATGGTAATCGTCTCAAAGATGAAAAGAAAATATTTTGCAAGAGGAGTTGAAAAGGAAGGACCGTTGTCAAACGTTTATTTTCATTTTAATGAACACTGCATTAAGGGGAAAGATTCATATTTTCTGCCATCTCTACTGTATTGTCCAAACGACATAAAACCTCACCTTCTTCCATGTCAAGTTGATCACTTGAGAAAGCTTGGAGTGCCGATGTGAGCCAGATAGTGTGTATAAATGTACTGGTATTAGCCAACATTATAGTTGACATGATAGTCTAATAGAACGCTGTGAACACTATATATGTAATTAGCTTTGACTCATTTGTTAGATGTACTTATCAGATGTTGACAGTTTTATCAGTGCACATCAAAAACAACATATTATTCTGATATAAGTATTTGTAATGGTATAGAAATAAGAAAATGAAAAAGAAACTGTAATAATATTGGAATATTAATTATAAATTTCAGAAAATTTCTTGATAATTGTAAAACTATTAACAGCAATGGGAATGACAAATATTGTAAATGTATATTAAGAATGTTAAAGACTATAATAAAACCATTTCAAAGGAAATATTTATATCTGTGCATACTTATAAAATCATGTTATAGGATTCTAATACACTAAAGATAACTTATCCTTTTATACTGAAATTTTTATGGAATTTTTTACTGGCAAAAGCAGTTTGTAGCTAATAGAGAAAATTAATATATTAATTTATATATAATATATTAATTTATGGGCATTTATTATTGCAGTTGTTGAGACTCCAAAAAATGAAACTTGAAATGATGAATGAAAAAATGTGTATTTATTACAATCAAATTATTTGTTGTAGTCTCTTTCAGAATATTTTATTGCCGTGTTGCTGATATGGAAAAATTCTCCTCTCAAACTGCTTCGCCAAATGAACTGATACTTGACAGGAAGCATCTGTATAAGGTCCTTTATAATTCTGTCTTAATCCAGCAAAAAAAAACATGGCTGTAAAGGGCAATTTTTGTTTCTGACTGGCTGATATGGAAAAAAAATAATCTCCTCCTATTTGGTCAAATAAGCTCATATTAAACAGGGGTGCCTATTTTATTTTCTTTATAAATTTTCCCCATTTAGTCCTGATCGAACAATAAACAAGGCCGCTACAAGCAGTTTTTGTTCATATTTGGGTGATATGGAATAAAAATCTTCTGTATAATTACTTGACTAGATAAACTGATACTTGACAGGACCCATCTTAGTAAGGTTGTCTATAAAGTATCCTTATTTCGTTCAAATCTGACAACAAACTTTGAAACCACTGGTTTAAATGAATTGATAATTCAAAACAAGTATCTATACAATTTCAAAACAAGTATCTATACAATGTCCTTTATAAATTTTCCTCATTTCATTGATATCCGACAACAAACTTGGTCGCCATAGGTAACTGTTGTTTCGAATTGGATGATATAGAAACATTTTCATCTGAAAGGGATCTGATACTCTATAGGAAACATCTATGACAGGTCCTTCATAAGCTCTGATTTTTCGTGCATGGTTGGCAAAGGCATTTCTCATTTCTGATCGGTGGATATTGAGGAAAAAAACCTTTGGCCTAATGATCTGATTCTTGACAGGAAGTATCAATTGAAGGTCGTTTGTAAAATTTCCTGTTACCTCTAACTTAACAACAAACACGGCTGCCATGGGCAATTCTTGTTTTTGATTAGCTGAAATTGGAAAATCGTCTCTGAAACCATTGGTTCAATTGACTTGTATTTGACAGGGGGATCTATATGAGGCCCTTATAAATTATCCCCATTTTGTCTACATCAGATATATCAGATAATAAACATGTCTGCCAAAGCTAATCCTTGGTTCTGATTGGCTGATATGAAAAAAAAATTGACTCTTCTGAAGCTGCTGGGCCAAATGAAATGATACTTGACATGAAGCATTTATTTGAGACCCTTTAAAAATATCCAACTTTCATCCTGATTGAATAACAAATATGGCTCAAATTGGCAAAATTTGTTTCTGATTGACTGTTGTAGAAAAATGTCCTCTTTGAAACTGTTATGCCAAACGAAGAACTATAGCTTACTGCCAGGTGAGCGATACAGGCTCAGCTTTTGATACTCCAGTGTAAGTTGTCCTTTCTAATCTCAGATGGTATTTACTAAGAGTGCAAATCTGTTATTTGCAGTAATAACAATGTCAAACTACAAAGATACCAAAGGTTCCCGAGAGTATTTACAAGCACAGTGTAATGAATTTTACCAAACACTGTTATACCAAAAATCTGGTATTTATTAAAACTCTAAACTCTTAAAATTACAAAGGCTTTAAGCCTTGAATTGCGCATGTTTGGTGTCCTTTCCGCTGGAATTGGCTAATTATTTCGGTTTGTTTGGATACGAGTACTTCCATTTACTAAGGGACCGAACATTTAACTCGGGGGAGGGTGAGGGGGGTTATGGTTTTTTTTTTTTACTAAAAAAAAATATTATGTTGCCCAACTTCATAACAAAAACTCTATGGACGAGTAGGTAACAAAAAAAGAATATTCTGAAGCCAGTTTCCCCCGATAACGCGTAGTGTTAAATTTTGAAAACAAAGGATGAGTGGCATTAAGGGTATATTTTGGCCCAACATTTTGCCAAAATATAAAGTCTACCAAATATCAATTCTAAAATTATATTCACAGAGTAAAAACATTCACATTCAATAAAACAAGACAATTTTTGCAGATTGACCCAAGTATTATGACTAAATGTACACATTTAAATGAATAAATTAAGAAAATTCCAAATATTGGCTGATTTCAATATATTTTGATGCATATTTTGGTCTGAAAAACTATGGGCGCACAAAAACAACAACTCCATATTTGGCATAAACATGTATTTGGGACTTCCTCAGATTATACTTAAATATTAACTTGTTGTTTTCATGCGCCCTATATTTCCGGATGAGTTATATGGTTACAGGAGCCATGAATATTGTGCGCTTCTCACATTTCTATCATGTTAGGCTATTAAATTGACGTCAAAATTACGTCATAAAGCAGAGTATGTCATTCAAATGTTTTATTTTTATGATCTTCGACAATTGATCATCGCCTACTTAAAATGTTACACTGTTTGAAATATATCTATAATTTGAAGCCAAATTCCACTCTTAACGCCACACATCCTTTGCAAGTATTTGCTGCGAAAAACTAAAATAATTTTTGTCTCAGATAAAAAACCATAACCCCAAACTTCCCCCCTTAAGAGTTAAATGGTTGGTCCCTAAGTTCGGTTATCGGTCTTCCTATGTTGGTGTCTTGTAGAGTAAATTTTCCATATAACAATAACATTATTTATAATCCCAGACAGTATCATATTCCTATTTGTATTTCATAATCTGTTCTAAATTCAAAGATGAGGAACATTTAAGGAATAATATGAAAATAGACATTGCCTGAAAAGCGAGCGCAGCTCATTGTAACGTCACAAACGAACGTCCGTTCATGGTCGGGACTGTGACGTAGTTTTTAGTGCATTCCAACAACATCCTACGTCAACAAATCAAGGAAACATTGTAAACATTGAACGCAGCTACCGAAAAATAATATCTGTCCTGAAATAAATTCTAAAAATTATGGAAAGGAAAGTAATGACGTCGAATTTAACATTGATGTTCTATTTCAAATTGTCATTTTATTCACTTCCGACACGTTTTAATTACGGGCTCCATGATTGCAGTCTGTCGCCCGTTTCTCAACACGTCCATATAGGGGACTCGTCATGAAGTTTACGCATTGCCGTTGAGCTCACTTGTTCGGAACGCTTCGCGTTGCGAGCTTAACGCTCGCTATTATTTATTTCATAATATTTTTCAAACACTGAAATATGAAAAATGAAAATGGAAATAAAAAAACTGTTTTGGAATATTTTTTCTGTGTGTACTGTAAACTCTTTCTTTTCACTGGAGAAATTTTGCAAAAATAATGTGCCAATTTAAACAATAAAAAAAAAACTATGAAAGGTACATGAAGGACGTGTCTTTTCTAAGTGGTATTTTTCAAGATTAATTTGTGTAGGAAAATGTATTATTGTCTGTTTACCCTGTTTTGCGGAATGGCTTTTTCTAATTTACAGCACCTTAATCATATTAAATTTCTATCATTCTTGGTAAGAACATACTAGCTGAGTCTTAACTAAATAAATTTACTTTACCTTGTTTTGATTACCTGTGTCTTCCATGTAAATAACAACATTTTGCCTATGGGAATTTCAATGTAAAACAGAGATAACTTTCTTGGTGGGGTTTTTATAAAAATAGGTAGCCCTGCAGAACATACAAAATTCTGAAACTTTGTTGAAAACATTCTAAATAATGATTTTACAAACACTTTTAGTGCTTCTGATCAGTTTTTGTGTTTAAAATTTTTTTTTCGTATTTTTAGTGCTCAGATTTCACTATAGGAAAATCCCCACCCAAAACAATGTTTTACCCCCAAGAAGGTAAGGATTAACAAAAACTGTAAAATTTAAATGGTTAATTGAATGACTCAACAAAACCAAAGTGCTCACAAAAAATGGGTTTGTTTGACAAATTATAAGACCTTCAAATTAGCAAAAAGCTATTCCGTGAAGTAAGGTTAAAAGACAGTAACTACATAACATTTGCATTATCAAATTGTTAAAGTTATATTATTCATTTATTTCATTTCATTTTCAATAAAAACTAGACGCAGGCTGTCGTAACGACAGCTATCCCCGCACCCATGCAAAGCCTAACCCATCGGTTGTAACTCAGTCGTCGTAGCCCAAGTTAATTTTGCAAATAAGTTTGTCAGAAAGAAAAAATTTATTGTTACCTTTGAAACAATCCTTAAAAATATTTGTTTTTTAGATAAAATTATAAGATTTTTCAGAAAATGTATCAATATATTGTAAGGGGAACAATTAAAATTAAATAAAACATTGGATGGCGATTGAAATTTAGTTGAAGTGTTGCAGTTATGATTTATTTCCTATGGACATAAAATCCAAATTCTACTTAATAAATAAAATTATGTCACTTGCTTCAAATTTTTATCATAGATGGATGAGAATCTACAAATCACAAGAATGTCGTACAATATTCAACCCTCATGGGCCTCTTTTTTGCATTTGTATCATTTCCAAAATTCTGTAACCTTGACACGCATCTACACGCTATATGTAACTATTCTATAAAAAACGATAGATACTAAAGAGAGAGGTTAGTCACAAGAGTAGTCTTAGAATATTTAAATCTGATGGGCCTCCTGTTTGCATTTGAAACATTTAGTAATTTTCAAAACTTCCACGCCCATCTACACACCATGTGAAACAATACTATAACAAAAGTTAAAGCTTAAAGGGGGAGTTAAAGTCACAAGAACATCATAGAATATTTAACCCTCATGGGCCTCTTGTTTGCATTTAGTATATTTACTGAATTCCAAAACCTCCACGGGTATCTTCACACTACATGCAACCATACTATAACAAAAGTTAAAGCTTAAAGGGGGAGTTAAAGTTACAATAGCAGTCTTAGAATATTTAAACCACTTAGGCCCCTTGTTTTTATTTTGAATATTTACTAATTCTGAAACCTCCATGCACATCTACACATTTTATGCAACCATTCTGTAACAAAATTATCAGTCTAGAGGAGGAGATAAAGTCACAAGAACACCATAGAATATTTAACCCACATGGACCTCTTGTTTGCACAAGGTAAAATTAAAAAAATCTGAAACTTTTATGCACATCTGCACACTATATACAACAATTTTATAATAAAATTAAAATATTAAAGGAGGATAAGTGAAAAAGTAGTCTCATAATAATATTTTACCCTTGTGGGCCTCTTGTTTGCATATGGAACAATTTTTTTGATTCCGAAACCTTCATGCGCATCTACACGCTATATGCAACCATTCTATAACAAAATCAAAAGCTTATAAGATGATATCAAGTCACAAAATCGTTTTTTGATATTTAACCCTAATTGGCCTCTTGTTTGCATTTGGAACAATTTCAAAATTCGAAAGTTATTTGCGCATCTACAAGCAATATGCACCCATTCTATAACAAAATTAAAACCATAACTTCAAAGATGAAGGACAAGTTTCAGTCACAAAGAAAGTGTGACGGGCAGACGGACGGATACAACAACAATATACCTGAACTTTCATTCGAATATGCGAGAATAATCATAGCATTAAAAATGTTCTAAAACACCTGGAAGGTAAAAATTAAAAATTACTTCTGAACTGTTTCAGGGGCTAATCTTATTTTATTATGACAACACAGTGATCACTAACACCTGTTTTATCTTTCACATAGTTTTCTGGTTTAATTGCCATACTTCATGGAATTTTCTTTACCCACAGAACAGAACATAAAAATACTTGACTCTGATTGACTTAAAAGTAGAACAAGATATGGTTGTTCTCTATCATTAAAGTAACATTTATAAAACGTCTGAATTAATGCACCTCAAACTACTTGATGATGTGTTGTATCATGAATCAAACAACTGTATCTTTGTTTTTAGTAAGTTTCGTCACATTCATCTATTATTTTCATTAGCAGGGTCATCCGTGTCCTACCGACACATTTTAAGATTTGTTTTATAAATTAAGAAATCCAAACGACTCTTTCTTTTTTGAGCCCATGACTTTTTCAGCCCATGGCCCCATCCCAAGAGCCCATCATTTTTTGAGCCCATGAGCCCATCCCACGAGCCCATCCCACGAGCCCATCCCATGAGCCCATCATTTTTTGAGCCCATGAGCCCATCCCATGAGCCCATCCCACGAGCCCATCCCATGAACCCATCCCATGTTTTCTAGTATGCCCATTTATTTCTTATTCTAGATTGTAAAATGTTAAGGTATCAGTCTCCAACATTATAATACAATGATTGTTTTACATTTTTAAAAGCATGCTGCTGTATAGCACGTTTTAATGATACAAAAGTTGGTAGCTGCCGTATGTTCAAATCTAATGAACTCCACAATTTAATAGTGGCAGGGGAAAAAGACTGTTGATACAATGACAATCTGCTTAAAGGTTTATTGATATTCTGGCGATTTCTCAAATTATAACTAGTGGTCTCTTGCACTGTAAGGAGAATCAAATCAGACAATTATTCAGGAGTAACGCCAGTGGTGACTTTATAAAATAAGCAGTTTTTAAGCTCCATTCTAGAACTTAATTTTTCCTATCCCGTTTCCTTATAAATGCTCTCTAAACTTGGATAACTTGTTAGACCTGTAACAATAAGTGCAACTTCTATCAGTAACTTCTCGAGTCTGTCTGAATTTATCCCTTACTTCAGACGAATACTCCAAAATAGGTCGAATAAAAGTAAAATATATTTTTCCAGACATTCTCTTTTTAATCTAAAGTTTAGTTTTCGCAAGACATTTAACTGTTTTGAAGCATTCTGTATCAAATAGTCAATAAGCTGTGTCCATTTACAATCATCACTAAAGATAATCCCTAAATGTTTGAGGATATTTACAGTATGCAGTTCAATATCATCAAATTCAAAAGTTAAATTGTTTTGATAATTACTTGTACTAAATACCATAATGTCAGTTTTAGAAGGATTAAATTTAACTAACCACTGATTCGCCCACATTTTAATATTATCAAGATCAATATTGATCATATTTTTTAACGTAACTTCGCCATATGCTGTATGACCCACAGATGTATCATCAGCAAACAGTCTTGTTAGACCGAGCATTTCGTCGGCAATGTCATTTATAAATATTAAAAAAAGTAACGGGCCCAATACAGATCCTTGAGGCACACCAGCTTTGAGTTCACCTAAACAAGACAATGTCTCTTTTAAGACAACCCTCTGTGACCTGTTTGTAAGAGCTTTCCAGCCACCGAAGTAAATCTCCTTTAATTCCATACCTTTCAAGCGATATTATATTGATCTTTATCGTTTTGATTTAATGTACATTGTACTTAATTTGTTAGTATCTGCTCAATCTGTCATCGTTTATGTATTGTATGTATAAATATTACTCCTGTAGCGCAGAGTTCTGCGACTGGGTTTATTAATAAAAGTTTGAAGTTTAATTGTGGAAAAGAGTAACCATAGTAAATAACCTGCATCATGCCAACAGTTTGACTCAAATGGTTGTGTAAAATAAGAATGCAAAATAATTTGTAAATTTTCATTAGGACACTACATATATGTGATTCTGAGTTTGAACTACACTTTGCCCAAAAGATAATAACAGTGATTCTCTGTAACCACCACCCAATGTTGGGCATGCATAGTCATGTATTTTCTTCAAACTTCACACACGCGTAAACCTTAATGTGAGGACCAAGGAATGACCAAATTTTGGTCGCTATGCATCTTGTTTGCCATGGAAGCGGGCTTCAAATATGGAAAAAATATGATTTTTGACGTTTTTGAGCTTCTATTGACTTTTTGCAGCCATATAGAAGATAATAAAATACTGAGACACAGAGTTTAGACCTTCGTCTCAAAGATACTGTAAAGAAATGTTTGGGACCTTTGCTCGTTTCCATGGAGAGAAGTCAAGAAAATTTAGAAATTTGACGGAACACATTTTTTAGACTGCATATTGTTAGCACCAGAATCCAAATATGAAAATGCAAATATGTGACTAAAAAGAATAAAGCTTGCCTTTTTCACAAACATAATCACAATTATCAATTTAATTTGCATTGGTTGTTACCATGGAAGCAATTATTGAGACTTGTATAAGAATCATGCAATTCTAAAAATTCTTCAGTAGTAGCCATCTTTCAGTTCTGACTGACATGAAAAACAGAAACTCGTTGATCAGTTCTACAAACAAACGGCTTGAATGTAGTTTTTGTCTACCAGCAATTAAAAAAAATATTCAAATACTTAAAATATGTCAGCAGCAGCAATAAAATCTTTTTCTTGCAAATGATTTCATTAGTCGGTCACACTCCAAGTATAAGACAAAGAGCATTGAGTTGTATCTCGATACTTCCATCAAATATCGGATACATCTTCAGTCGTGATGGTTTTGTAAAGCATTTAGACGTTTTTCATTATCGAGATACTTATGAGAAGTAACCCCTTACTTCTTGAAAGCATAGCGATACCTCTGAAACATAGAACCATCTCAATTTTGACAAAAACCGCCACTCACTGATAAAAGATTCCTAATATTCCAGGAAAGAGACAGGCTCTTTTACCATTTAGGTATGATACATTATAAAGAATTACGATCTAAAGGATTGGAAACTGAACATAGCATTTTGTTTTATTTTTCTTGAAAATAAGCCCTATATGAAATTTATTTTAGTGAGACAATTGCCTCACTCGCCTCAATGGTTGCTACAGCCTTGGTTCATCGATACAGCCTCAGGTGAGCAGGTGAACCTCTAGTATTTTTTTTTCAAGCTTTTCAACATTTTCAGTGCATGGAATGGTAATCTTTAGACATCTACTACCTCTGTTATCTCACAGTA
>JAOXYJ010571093.1:0-14425 GCA_028566555.1 Lithophaga nigra | reverse complement strand
TAATATTTTGGGGTATGGACTTTTGTTTGATTTCGCAATGTATGTCTTGTTGACTAATTTCTGCCCCGGTTTTCTGCATATCCCGTCAAAAAGGGGTTACAAAAGGAAGGAAGACGGACATGCCTTTTGTGCATTCTTTAATGCAGCAAAATACAGCAAAATCCTTATTAAAACGATCGACCAGCAGATAGATATGATATGTACATATATTAATCTGACTAATAACACATTGCGTTTCCTTCTACTTGAACATGTAACAATTACAGAGAATTAGATAATATTGATCATTCATAGACCTTTCTTGTCAATAACACAAACAGTTCGCGACAGACGGATAATATTTCTTTCTTTAATCGATATTCCATTTAACATTAACAACTTGGCAGATGAATTCCATAAACATGTGATTAGATACCAGCGTAATTACTTAAGTTCACCTTTACTTGGTAATTAAGATAGAAATTTATCACTAAATGTTAATGGGTCACATACATTTTACATGGCTGACCTATAGCCGTAGGAAGAAAAGAATTAAAACTGTTCATCATGCAAACATATTACAGTTGGTATTCAGTGGAGGAATTGTGGAGGGAGAGTGGGAGGATGGGACTCCACAAAAGGCGAGTGTCCTTAATCTATAAATTTAATTCCTTGCCGACAAAATAGTATTTGGTTCTACGAACGAAGTGAGGGTACATCTTGTGTTATTATGGTACTTTAAAAGGGTGGGAAATACGATGTTACTAGTGTAAAGGATCGGAATTAATAGTCTAAAGCAGACTACAGGTCTACTGTGTGTTAAAAGCAAATACTATTGATACATTTACCCACAGGTTTAGTACGACAAAGTGAAATTCTTCACAGGCAAAAGAAATTAAAGGATTTGAAAATGGAAGTGGTTTCCATTTCTATTGGAATTTCAAATTTTTGCTACAAAGGAGGTTTAGACAGCCGATTTGCCTCTTCCAGATCCACTTCCACTCTGCTGTTATTTACCTAGCAAAGGGAATTGCGCGCGGGTCGGAAAAGGGCTTGCGCCTCCACTAGAAACTGCCAAAAAAACTTGTACAAGAGAAATGCCTCCGAATCTAATCAAACCTAAGCAGCTCCCAAGGGACCACTCAAAAGGTCCCCCACCAGGGTTGCACCCTATACCCACTGGATACCTAGACAGTCCCCAGACCGACTTGCATGACTTTCGACCAAACTTAAGACCTCGATCCATACCTGGCAATAGAATATTAAGGGAAACACAATAAAATTGTCCAAGATAACAGAGGTACCGTAGCATATCAACGATTAACATTGCGTCGTCTAGCATTTCAGTGGTCGACACTGTAAAAAGTCTCGTGTGGTGACAAGAATAGGACTAGGAATCCCTTTATCTGATCAGCGATCAGTATAGCTTCATACATCGTGTGATATCAGTTCTGGAATATCGGTAAACAACAAATGAATTCCTCACGTGAATGTTTCTGGCTTGTAAGAACATTCTGTACCTAATTAACTGCATAATATTTACATTTAATGACGTTACCTAACACTTAATGAACAATTGCAGAGGAGGCGCTTATTTCACTAATAGTATAGCAAGGGGAATGCTGGAGTAAAAGATACAAAGGAATGAATTTACGAAAAGTACATGAAAATCACTACATTTCGCCTGCCCGCCATTATTTAACCGTAACGTCACAGTCTCTCAGCATAGATTATATCCCGCCTGAGTCAAGGTCCAATCCACCTAGTCAAGGCCCTACCCTCATTTGACGGAAGAAAATTGTTTGGGGGAAGAATGCACGTGAATCACCGATTAAGACATTTACCTGGGTACAACTACCATTGCCCGTGTTATCTTCAAATTTCCCATTAATGCTTTAAAAATACTAATAGTATATCTTGAGATTAGTTACATGCACGCTAATAATGCTAAAATGACGCAACATTTTTTTCGAAACTTTTACGTACCTATATTTTTGCCTTTTCAATTGGTTTGTTGTAACTGAGACAACGACGAAACTTTATTTTCCGAATGAGGTCAAGACCAGGTTTTTAAATGAAGGTTTGGGGTGGGGGTAACAAAGCACGTTGAAAAGAATTAATGGACCTTGCTTGCAGAAATAAAACCTAGAAAGTATTTTTTTTTAAAATACATCTAATACAGCGTGTATGATATATATACCATGTTAGATAGGATAATCACTGATCTTCAGACCAAGGAAGTATAGTGATACTGAGACAGACTGCAGACCGTTCAATTCAAAAGCACATGTAGAAGTTGTACATAGTGAACCATATCATTGCTGAGATATTGTTCATAATTTGTGAATTAACGACCACAGATATTCATCTGAATTCTTAGACAAGTCTTAGGACGCTCCTCAATACGTTAGAAGACGCTAATAACATTTTGCATTCAGTTCTTATTATAGCTCACCTGGCCCAAAGGACCTTGTTAGCTGTTACTGTAACTTGGCGTCCGTCGTCGTATACTTTTTACAAAAATCTCCTCCCCTGAAACCACGACCAAAATTAACCTCAATCATCCTTAGGGAACCGTCGCCGGGTCATCGGGCACAATTTTGAAAGAATCCGATGACACGGCTGTCAATCAACATTTAGTATGATACTATAAACTGAACAAAGGGGTAAAATACTAATAATCATCTTTTTCCTGAAAATACAAAGATGCTGGTGGATTGGTCTTACGGTGGTCTTTCTACGGAATTGAGTCAGATGACCTTGAATTGCCAACCTAGATGGCCGCTGTCAATATAAATAGAAAATATTGGACAAAAATTAAAAGAATCTTATTAATTAAATAATTACTTTAACAAATCTGTAGTGTTTTGATAGGGACAGTTCTAAGATGGTATATCTAGTGACCCCCGCCCCCCATGCAAGATGGCCACCACCGAGGAACATAATTTTTGTATATGATCCTGCGGGGAAATGCATTAAAATTTTTTTCTTTTCTAAAATTACAAAGCCTACTGGTACAAAATGTTCATGAAATAATTTCAAAGTGGTCCTCTTTCAGAATTTAGTAAAATGATCCACGCCTGACAACCAAAATTGCCGCTGTTGCTAAAATATATCGAACAAAAATATTTCAGATAGATCTATATTGTTATTAAATAATTGCTTTGACCAACCGGTACCTGTTGTTGTAGATACAGATACATACATAAGTTTGTTCCCTTTCAGAATTACATCTGATGACCCTCTAAATATCCAGGATGGTTACAGCGAAACGTAATTTAACCGGAACCTATGGAAAAAGCATGAAACAACTTTTTTCTAAATCAATGTGGCCAATTTTAGCCAAGCTTGGTCTGAATCAGCCTTACGGAGGCTATTCCTTTCAAAATTATGTTCTATAATCTTGCCTAGTAATGACATAACTATATGAGGCGCCGATTTACTATTTATTCCTTATTTTTTATATCAAAAAATAATTTTCCTTATATTAAAATTCATTTTCCGATATCAAAAATTAATTTTTGATATAATAAAAACGATTTTTCATATAAAAATTATTTTTTAATATCAGAAAATGAATTTCTGATGCCGGAAAATCGTTTTTTTTATATCAGTAAATGATTTTTTATATCGAAAACGGGGAATAAATAATAAAAGAGCACCTCATAAGCGACTGAAACTGACTTGGGTGTGAGAAATTGTTTAAAACCTGATGTTACGGCATGGCAAATTGTATGGCAGTTGTTTAAAGTTCCGTTCATGTATTGACGGAAAATGGGGGAACAATGTAACAAAGTGGTAAGGGTCATGTATTCAGTTACGATAAATCCGTAGACATAGCAAATGTTAATGCGGCAAGCATTTAAATATTACGAAATTGTGAAATCAACACTTGGTGATTACGTCTATGGTCGGTCATCGGAGGGTATGAAGCCAGGCAGACCACCTGTTATCCCCAGATAAGTTGAAGATAAAATGGTAAAGCAAACTATTGAAGCATGCAGACAAGGTTTGTGTTATGGAAGGAAGCACGTAATGCAATAAGCGGCGTATGTGGCCAAACTAATAAAAGCAAAGTATGCTCCCAAGATTAGAATGCCAAGTTGAGATTGGTAATACGGGTTCCGACGACGCCACACACAACTCACAATTAGAAAATCTGAAAAACTTAGTACATCTAGGACTCCTGAATAAACCTGAGGTTCAGAAATACTTTAAAGACTTAGAAACCAGTCTAAAAGAATACAACCTAATAGACAAACCACAACTGTTATGGAATATGAATGAGAAAAATTTAAGAATGGAACACAGACCACCGAATGTACTCGCAAAACGTGGTAGGAGAGGTGTACCAGGTAGGACAAGTGATGATAGGGACTGTTTGACAGTCGTAGCGACAGTTAACACCTCAAGACAACGCTTACCTCCAACAGTTATAGTGAAAGGAAAGACATTTAAGGCTCTGTGGGGGATGGAATACGGAGAAAGGTCTTGAAGGGACTTACTGGACATACAACCAAAAGCTTGTATGAAAGATACATGTATTTTCTGTCAAGAACTGGACCAGAGCCAACTCAGCTCTGTTTTTTGGATAGCCAATCATCGCATGAAGTAACTGGGCTTTTTGAAATGGCAAAGGCCGAAAATATTGAGGTTCTTGCTTTTCCACCTCACTGTACACACTGGTTGCATCCTTTAGATCGATTCATATTTGGTCCACTCTCCAAACTTACAACAGTCTTTGCTACGTGTTTATTGCTAGTGACCCCAACAATGCCATTGTAAAGTGGACATTTCCTGGGGGACAAAATCAGTTTGGAACGATGTGTAACTGATAAAAATATCAAGAGAGGATTTAGGGCATTTGGAATCTAACCCTTCAATTCTGACCCCATCCCCGATGAAACCTTTGAACAATCGGTGCCATCTGAGAGAACCACACCAGTTACCCAGAGTTCTACAGATGGTGTACACCACTTAGCTACAACTGAAACTGCACAAGGTAAAACGCCCGCCGGCATACTTGCTGCTGTTACTCCGTTGACAGATGCAATGGATGCGAGTGTTCCAGACATGCAAGAAGTGGCATTAGTTGCACATTCTGTAGGACAATTTGATGAAAACGAAAATCTCCTGTGGTCTGACGATTATGCAGCTAGTCAGGTACACTTGTACAGGGGCATCAGTCATACCCCCTAAAGGAGGTTAATGTGAATGAAAACAATGCTATAAATTTGTCTTTCGACATAACAGCCGGATTGCAACCCGGCAGTGAAATGCTATCCAGTGATTTGGACTTAGCAAATGCAAATACATCGATAGACCTGATAGGAAGCCCATCATTGCCATCTCACTCTCTTAGGGCCGAATGGAACACGAAAGTTGAAAAATTATTTCAACTACCAAAGGCTTATTAACAGAAATCAAGGAAAGCTATATCTTTACAAGTGACGAAGTTACCAAACAAAAGAAGGAAGCAGAAGAGAAAAAGGACCGCCTATGAAAAATGTTGAAAGTAATGTAAAAATATCCTTTTTATTTTTTCGGGAAACCAGTCTAATTAAAATCACCCCTCTCACTTGCTCCCGTTTTATTGATTTGTCGCGGCATTACATACATTGTTTATCAATAAAACGGGAGCAAGTAAGAGGGATGATTTTAATCAGACTATTGAGTAACATGCACCTCGGTGACTATAAATAGAGCACAAGATTTAAATACAATTTATTCTCTCATAAATTATGCATAGAATCAATAAATGCTTGTAAAATGATTCTGTATCTATCATATTCACATGTTAAAATTCCCGATCATGACGATGGTCAATTGTTAGTTGAGTTGATCCATGCCTCTCGTTTCTAGATAGATTGATATGATGTCTGCATAATGGCTACCTGTTAATTACTAGTGGGTCTCATTTGTATTGTATTATTGAAGTTTTATTTCTATTAATAATATTATTGTATTTAAAAATATCGTGACGCCTAATATATATATTTTCTGTTTTTTGCCGACTATAAAATAGAGAGAGTTATTATTTTCAAACTGTATGCTGTTGCTATGCACCATTGGGGTGGAAAAGAGCAGTAGAAGAGATCCATTATTATAACAGGGAGTCAAAAAATCTAAATTGACATCGCTATTGCAATTTGTGCAGATATGAATTCCAAACATAAAAAGGGGGAGTAAAAAAATCTAAAATGACATCGCTGTTGCAATTTCTGCAGATAGAAATTCCAAACATGAAAAGGGGCAGAGAAGATGCTGTAATTGTATCCCAACTTTTTAAAGGAAATTGTATTAAAGGTTCATGTTACCCGAAAAAATTAAGAAAAGGACTGGTCCTATGCAAATGTGTAATGTAGCATTCCTTTGTCCAGGCGAAAACTGTGTGCTAAACTTCAAAAGAAAATTTATTGAAAACATTGTTTTAAGACCTTTCATATGTAACAGTACTATGAAAGCTGGTTGTGAAACATTTTGTTGATAAAATTAATTACGATTTAATATCATACATGGATTATGTTTTGTTCTGAAGTGGAGCATCCTAAAATCATTAATATTGTAATTTTGGAAGCTTCCATGTGTTTATTTTAAAAACTAACAAACTGTCCGAATTTCACCAACGATGTCCGAAGTTTACCGATAAAAAATTGTTTGCACAAGCCGCATACTATGACAGTGACATTTCATTCGGAACTCGCCAAGCCTTTATTTTAATACAGTACTAAAAGTCCTGATCGTCGGCATGCAAATGTCCAGACGCTAAGTGCAGAAGTGTCAGAACCATACTATCCCGAAAGCCTCACGTGCCGAAATATAGCGATATTCCCTTACATTTTGTAAAATCGCATGCGCTTGCAGTAGAGTTGAAGCAAGTGTAAAATAAGTTGATCATAAACCCCTCATATTACAACATATATATATATGTCTTCAAGATGAAAGGGAATCATCTAGAAAGCTTTCCAATGTAGGAAGACTTTCTGAAATGTTTTGTGACTTGTTACTGGCTTGACATACAGGAATATCCGACGAGTGACACGTACTGACCCTTCCAGAGCATCCGACATCACTCCTAGTTTTTATTGACTTCTTATTGCCCAAGCTTTAATTTTTTGTATTATGTTTGTGTTCCTAGTATGTGTTTGATTCCTACATGATTGCAGTTTTGTCTTTGCTAGTTTTGTTTAATTCTTTGTTGATAACAGTCTTGTCTTGATTTTGTGAACTTCGGTAATCTTCTCATTCAATTTGTGTATGACTGACCACATGCTTGACAAGGGCATCGCAAAGCGGAGCATCACCTTGCAAGCAAATAATTTTTAAATAATATTTATTTAAGAGATGTTCTTATGATGTCCAACCATCTGTACTAGGTATGAGTAATATTTGATGCAAGATCAAACTCCATCTTGCCTACAACAAGGCTTATCTCTTGTGCAATGTTATGATCTTGATCTTAGATCTTGAAACTGAAAAGGGTTCGTGTTCTTATCATGAGAAACAAATATAGCAAGTTTAAACAATACTGGAAGTAAACCTCGTGCTCTATCCTGCCTAAACGGTTTATCTCTCGTGCTATTTTTATCTATGAATTTGACCTTTAACTTCTCACTTTGAAAATAAAGAGGATTTATGTTCTTATTCTAACCAAGCATTCTACTCAATTTGAACTAAACTGGATGTAGAACTCTTGGCCTTTTGTGTCTATAACGTTTCTATCTTATACTATGTTATGACCTTGTGAAAATAAATTGGACTCATGTTCTCATGATGGCAAAGCATTGTTAAATGAGCTGTAAGATTCTCGTTCTATTGTGGCTAAAAGGTTTATCTTTTAATGTGTATTATGACCTTGACCTTGACATCTGACCTTGAAAATAAATAGGATAGATTCATGTTGTTATAATGGCAAAGCATTAATAAATTTGAACAATATTGCATGTAATACTCCTGCTCTATCGTGCCTACAAGGATTATCTCGTATACCATATAACGACCTTGGTTTATTACGGATGGACGAACATACAAAACGACGCGTTACTACATCCTCTCAACGACTAAGATTGCGAGTAAAAAAACAATATATCTCTGAAATCGTTTAAAAACAGAAAACCAATGCTGAATAATCAAACATGTCTTTAAGTTCAGTACGAACGACTAAATATCTGCATGACGCGCATATTTTTAGCTGAGTTCTTCCACCAGTTTTACAGTTTACCTTGTTTTAGGCAAATTTAATTTTCAAAGGGCCAATTTTTGTGAGCAATAATAAATTTATATAAAAGAAAGGAAGATATGTGCAAAAAGAGTAAATTTATAACTTTAGAAATCTAGACAACGAAATAAATAGTTTTGTATTTTTTCTTTGTATTCCTATCACTGCTAAAAACGTCGATAGACTAAATAAAAAGGGTACAAAAAATAAGCATATAAGTTGTAGTTCTGTTAAAAAGCACTGCCTTAATGTTATTTTACTTCTTGCCTTGGTACATAGTTAAGGAGCACCACACCCAAGTTTAAAATAAGGTAACAGACGCGCTGGATTTTTTAAGGAAAAAAAAAATCCGATCATGATATCTGGTCTTTGTCCATCCTGATTATTATTATTATTATTATTATTATTTTGGTTTGTCTGATCCTGATTTTTTTTTCCAAAATTTTCTCCATCACTACTATTCGCTATAAATTGTAAATGATTCTGAATTTGGGAGGACAAAAACTGAGTTGAATTGTAAGATTTGATATATATGAATCGATCAATGGAAGACACACATCAGTAGGATAATACTATTTCATATACTTCGAGTATCAAATACGTGAACAGGACGAATATTCTTACAGGTGAACACCACGACATGTTTAAGACTTCAAGAAAATGCAGTTACACACTGGTTTTTAACATTTTACATGAAGAAATTTGTGCATACATTCTATACTCAACGCACTCCAGTGCTTGATTTGAAAGTATAAACTGAAAAAGGTCACGCATTATTTCAGCTGTGTCATGTTAAAACAGTACGTGATGTTATCATCATCGATTCAATCTGTATCTGATTAACACAACAAGATAATTAGATTATTGGATGAAAATATTTTGAAATGTACACAGGGTAAATTATTAATTTATTATTTATTATTTTTAGTAATTTGACGTTTGGAAGAGATATTTCGGTTAATGAAAAACTATTCAATCACAAAGGATTACTCATTACATTTGACTGTAAACAATTAACAGATATTCAATTGACAAAAGAGACTGATTGAGTATATTCAATAAGCACATTACTTAATACCAAAATTAATTAATTTAGTACACATATATACATTGGAACAATTATTTTTCTTTATTGGTGTTCGAAATCAAATGTTAGAAATCTAAATAAAATCAGACCTTGAGTAGCAATAAACACCAGAAACACCCAATAAATAAAGTCAAATCCAGTTAATGATACCTTTTCCTGAAGAGGATATACACTAACTTCCCTGAAATTTTTTACTTGATGTATGTTTTTGTTGAGGTTTTCTTTTACAGGCTGCCATGTCTTTTAAATTAAGCAAAGCAAGAAAAATATTTGTTATCAAAAGTTGGAGACAGTATTAAAACTATAAATATAAACTCTTTTATTTTAAAGGGCCTACATGGTTCACCTTTTTGGATTCTACCAATAGTGATGAAGTTAAAAACAGAAACCGCGGTCTCCTGGTCGAAATTTAAGAACGGTATTTTTTGCGTTGCTTTCTTTTCAACATGGCTGAAATTATTTTTTTTGTAAGTATAAACAAAAAATAAATAAATAAATAAATAAAAGTGAGAATACAGGTTATTTGCAATTCAGTTAAAGTACCAGGGGTAAAATTTATTTTTACGGTCCCCGAAGGGTTCAAACTACAACAAAGGCCGCGCATGACTGATTAACTTTCCTGACGTTGCTATGGGATTAGGTTTGATCATAAATAACTATCATAGCAAGCCAAGGGTTCGTCGTTTGAGGCCGGAGAACTCGCCTAGCGATTGAATCTTATATGATAGAAGGACTTACCTTCATAATTGTAGAAAGTCATTCAAGCTGTTATCAAGGTTTGATATGTCTGTTAATGCCAGTCGGGGATGTTTACATGGATCATGGGCATCTTGTTTTGACTTTTGGCTTTAGTGATGTTGAAATGAGATCGGCATTTACGTCTTCAGGATTGTAAACTTGCTTTTTAATTCAGGGTCAAGGAGGAGGGTCATGAAGGGCCTAAATTAAAATAGTCAAGATCCATCTAATAACTTCCGGTATTTGATAACTCAGATTATATAGTTTTCAAATCTATTTAGATTTTGTTTCTGAAAGTTCCTAGTTAAGGACATGATGACCTTGAAAAGTAGACAAAAATGTCTTATTTTTCAAGACTGCAGGATTTTTATCCTTAAATTTGGGCATTATTTCTTTTTTAAACACTAAGCACTAACTACCACCAAAAAGATATTTTCAAAGCAGAAAGACATTTGGCTGCATGCAAAAATATCTTAAAACCATTGTGATTATGTGCTTATGAGTGGGCTGTTAACTATTTGTGCCGAAACATGTGCATTTTGCTCATTTTTTCCATTTTGATTGAACTTTAACATTTTGGAGGTCACGTTAACCTTGAAAATGGCTTCTTAGTCTGAAATGGAACTGTCTGATTAAAGTTTAGATTTTGTATTTTCTTTATGTATATTAATTTTTCAGATACCTATTAAATAATTACCCTTAATTTTTGGGGCCAAATTAGGGCCTGAATAACCCTCCTCCTTTGATCATGTGACATACTTACCTGAACAACGGAAAACCTTATTTTTGCTTCCCCCCCTAATTTCGATTCCGCTGGTTTGGCCCCCCTGTTTTCTATACAGGAGAAATTACTTTATTCCAGATTAATTTTTGTGGGGACCAGCAAGACAAATTTGCTCAAGTACCAGTTACACACAACTCATGCATAATGATGAGAATATTTTTGTGGTATATGATACAAAATGGTAGATATACAGGATATCATGTTGATATCAAACTTTATATTTGGAAGTAGTTTTTTTTAAAGTTACACTGTAGTTTCTTAAAGATTATAAAATTTAATCACTTTCAAATCGCTAAATCATTATATTCTATTGAAATAATGAATAGGCAGATGTAGAATTTTTTTTTCTCAAAAAATCGCAATTGCGGCCTAGATTGAGCTATTACATTAAACGGTCTTTGTCCGGTGGCTTACAAGCAGGAATGAAAATTAAATATATAGTATAGGACAATCTAAGAAACAATGGCTTTGGCTATGCAAGTGAAGTTTATGTTAATATATTTTCATACAAAAAGTAAGTTGAATAAATCAAAATGTGAAAAAAAACATTACTGGGTTTCCCTGATTTGTTCACTCATCTTTATAACCAACAAGTCAGAACTAAGAAAAGGTTTCCTTGAGTGTTTATAATTCATCCTTTCCGATTCTGCCATCAATAAATCGAGAAATTGATGAAAAAACATTGGTTACACCTGACTATATTTTCTTAATAGTCATTCATTGAGTTTATGAGTAACTAGTTCTGATTTGAAATCAGGAACGCGATCTGCAAAGTGTTTATTGCTTTTATTCAATCATCATTTTGGTTTGAACTAGCTACTAGTATGTTTCGAGTAGGAAGATCATGAGGTAAATCTCTATATTATATATTATTCAGATTATAATACCTTGGGGTTGTCTGTGACTCGCAGGTTAAAGAATTTATGAATTTACATGAATCTAGCTATAGATTTCTTAAATGAGTTAAAACTGGAATTATTAACCAATATCTAGCAGTTATTGCGGCTATTTAATTTTTTGTTTTGTGAATGTTCGAATAATACAGTTTTACCACTGTGAACTGTATTAAAGACAAGCTAAGATACCATGCATAAGTAGTCAAAAGAGTCAGCTACAGCTACAAATCTACTACTTCAAATAACTGTTGAAATAACAACAAAACGGTACGAAACTATTTCTAGAGCCGCCATTTTGATTGGATTTTCTGTAAACAGTTTCAACCTAAAAATCTTATTGTATGTCAAGAGATAATAATCAAAATAAACAAAAATTAAAAACCAAAATGCAAGGGTTTATTTAGACACTTTTGGACCCATAAATGATCAGAATATGAAATTGAAATTCCAAGACCTTATTAAGCATCTACGGATGATGAGCAACAATATAAAATAAAAAAATGTATTTGAGATCAAAACTGAGGTAGGAGTTTGCGTAGCAAAAGAACTGACGAAACGGATTGACGAACGTAGTCTACGATAGAATCTTTGAACGTTTATTTGAAAGTGCGGAGAATAATAAATGTAGATTATCTACCTATAAAAGTAATAATAGTGGTTCTTTTATTTGATGATGTTTCATTATATGTGAAAATCTATCCTAACCATACTTTTCAGTAAGATTCATAAAACATTTTCAATTCTTAATCCTCGTAAAATATAAAAACACTGTTTTGTACCTTCCTTTTTGTGCAGAATTTTTTTAAAAATATTATAAGTACCTAACACAAGTGATAAAATAAGCTGAACGGAGGACCTTATTTCTATCCCATTTTATGGATTATTATTATAAGATATAAAGGTGCTACCAAACTTGCGTTAATTTTCATTTTCTCAGATGTACAAATCCTAAATTCTTACTATCACTACAAACCTGAAGCTTTCTTGCCTATTTAGACTGATTACTATTGCTGTCTGTCTACTTTATTCGCAATTGCAAAATGATATATATCTGCTCGATTTGAATCGCCTCCATTCAAGGAAATTTGTTTACACATTAATATTTACGACTGAAATCTAATCAGGTGATCAAAATTTCCCACGTTTATTGAAAAGATCATTAACAAAGGCGGACGACGCATTTGTCTTGTAACTTGTTTAATCAATCTGAAAAATCACTAATGGCAATATTCGTCGTCAAAGAAATTCCTATGTTAATGCCATGTAGTAAGGAATTCTAATTAATGTGACGGCTGTAATAGTGATGGCATTATTTTATTTTTGAAAGTAGTAAAATTTCTTCCTCAGCGTAGAAGTCTTTTGACTGCTTATAAACTTATTATCCTGAGTCAAGACAGTATGTGCAACAAAGCTGGATACTGGTTTGATAATTTTCCTGTAATTGTTTGCTAAACTTTAATGATTTTTGCTGTAAATTTATTTATCAAATTATAAATCACAAACACTTTCCAAAACCTTTTAACATCATGTCTTTAATAATATAAGGAATTAGCTCATAGCTTTGTCCTCGGACACTAGTTAGTTCAAATCCAAACAATAAGACCTAAAAAAAACTGTGCAGATTGCATTTCTAAGCTTTGTGATCAGAACTGGTTATTCATTTAGAAAACAAATTGACAATTATGAAACTGGAGGGGAAATGTACCCTGTATTATATGTCATTATTGACTTAATATACTGGAAGAAGGGTCAGTAAAAAGAATAGAAAGAACTATATAAAGAAACATTCTTTGTTTGAAGGTATGCAAATAGTAATGGGTGAAATCGGAATGCATATGCCGAAGTTTGGAACTCAAAATGGCTTGATCCGTACAATTACTCTTGAAATTGTGGATGACGCAACGGTTTCTTTCTATACAAACAGATAAGGACCACGACTATCCATACGATAATGCATAACCATGTCCACAAAATATGGCGAAAGAAGGAAAACTAAAACACGCAAAATAATTAAGAAAATCACAAATGGATACGAGAGAAAAAGTATAAATGCACTTCTCTACAATATTCACTGATACACATACATGTTTGTAGTCATTATTATAGAATTATCAGAGCGTTAAATTTAGTTTTGTCAAAGGTAACCTTGCATTAGTTGTAACTGGGTTAGTAGCTTAAATAAGTACATAAAACAATGTAACAGTCTCGTCTTACTGGCTATAGAATATATTATGTTTTAGAACATGCATTCAATTTAATGCATTGGCTGTTTACATTTTATTTAATAAATGTGCTGCTAGCGAATAAAACATACTGTGTTCATAAGAATAGATAAACAATGTTTAAGGAAGAAAATACTCTATTGCCATTTTCAGAAATTCAAAAATTTTTACAACCTCGCATAATATTGCGCACATTATATATATCATACAAAATGTATATTGAAATATACTGGTGGACCTTCGAATAGATATTTTAGATACCAAATATAGATATACACAATGTTTATATCATTTTGGATCGTACGATATGACCCAGGTGTTAGAATTTAAATTCCTAATAATGTCAAAGTATATAATGACAGTAGTTTTCCCAGAAAAATTTCTTGCAGAATTTAATGCATGCATTCTTATATTTCAACCTTTAATATGAAAAGAAAGATCATTCTATACGAGTGAAACTAAAGCTGTAATACTAAAATAATGAACTTAAAGTTTTATTCA
>JAOXYJ010568876.1:0-14432 GCA_028566555.1 Lithophaga nigra | reverse complement strand
GGAAACGGTAAAAGCTACGTCAAATCCGTTGGCATACTACTGAAAGATATTTTAATAAGGAATCTAAAGCAAAAAAAACGCATCAAAATCGGACAAAAAATAAACGCTCTATACACAAAAGTATGAAACTACCAAATTTAACCCATCTGGGCCTCTAGTTTCCAAACAGGTATGGATATACCTCCCATTTTCAATCCCAGGCTTTGTTTTATAGCAAGGATGATTGTGTTAAAATTCCATGGAAATATGTCAGCTGGAACAAAAACTATTACATGGAAACATTAAAAAAATACCATTTTCAGCCCCTTTGGGCCCCTAGTTTTGAAACGGGTATGGGTAGGACCTCCATTTTCAATCCCATGCTCTATATTATGGTAAGAATCATTGTGTAAAAATTTCAAGGAAATCGGTCAACTGGAACAAAAGTTATTGAACGGAAACCAATGTCTACAGACGGACGATGACGACGACAACGACGACGACGACACACTCATAACATAATACGACCGCAAAAATTTTTGCGGTCGTATAAAAATACTATGGAGACCTTATGGAGATCTGAACTAGAATGAAAGACCAAACAGAATATGACGTTATGGTACTTCTTTATATTCATGTATTGAGTCCAAATTTTTTTTGATGTATCTATATAATTTTCATGAACGCTTCAATGTCTTAAGAACATTTTCTAATACAATCTGTACTAGAGTTACGTCATAATTTTGAGAGGAACAAGGGTAGAAAGTGGGTACTGAATAAAGGAAATGTGTGTCTTTGTTGAAAGTGACTTCTGTACGACTCAATAACACTGGAAAAAGTTTTGTTTTAGCTAACTGACATCTTAAAAGCTGTTTCACCCTTCACACTGAGAAGGACAAATTAAATTTAGCTTTCCAGAACATTATAAAGATTTTTCAGCAAGATAAAATGATTACAGCTTTCTTATATTACAAATTTTAGTCATATTACAATTTTCAATTAATATTTGCTTTGGTGGTGAGCAACAATAATACAAAGTATCATTTATATTCTTCTAGATAATCAAAAGTTCTGCACTGAACCCTACTTGTATAGATGAAAAAAGAGAAAGAATGACTCCTGTATATCCCCATCCCCCAAATTCATCACAAGATTTTAATTAGAAATTCTCAAAATCTGTACTCTTTCGACCAAAAAGTTACATTTTGTTATTAAGCAATAAATTCTTACAGCTTTCCTCTTTTTTAAGTGCATCCTTTCAACAATTCCATAGACATCTTCACATGCTAAAAAAAGAAAAAAGTAAAGCTGATCAAATTTACATGTACCTGAAAGTTGGCCTGAAATGGTGTGTTCATGATATATTGTTTATTATCCATACATGCCATGTTTTTGAAATGAAAAGGAGGAAGATTTTTTTTTTGTCCTGGGGTTTTAGGGCTGCCATTGCTTCCAACAGGGCCCAGGGGCACAGCCTCGATGGGAAGCAAGGTTGTGAACCCTCAGGAAGGTCTTACATTTTCAGTAGTCTGGGTCATTTGAAAACATATTATAGTCTCTGGCTTTGGGATTCACAGAGTATAAAAGTGCAAAAAGGGTCTCCTCTATCCGCCACCTGGGGACGTGCTAGGTAGCTCTGTGGGCTGAGCAGAAATCCGGAAAATTTTTAGGCATGGCGTAAGGCATATTTTAGTCAACTTTTTCATACAAATTACTTGCAAATTGTAAGACATGGCATGTATGATTATCCCTACAATTTTGAAGAAAGTTTGGGATATTGTTATCACCCCTGTCCATCCATTTTTCTGTCACACTTTTCTGTCTGTCACACTTTTCTTGTGACCTGTCATCTCTCATTTTTTATTTTGTGCATTCTATATTTATACAATATTGTCATACTTTTTCAGTTAACATTTTATTTCCATATGGTATTGTCATACATTGTATATCATTGGCAGATAAAAGGAGGGGGTTCCAGAGTTGGAACCCCCTTTTTTTCAGAAAAAAATGACACAAATTTTTTTTATACTGGAACCCTTCCATTTTTTTACCAGAACCCCACACCCCCCACACCCACATTTTTAAATTGTCTGGATCCGCACCTGTACATATATGTAGATGTGCAATAAGATTTTAAAATTTTGATTTGTGTAAATTTTCATAAATTGGGGCCCACAGGGGTAAAATTTCAGACCAAAAATTCCCCATTGTGAAGGTACTGCAGTATTTCTAACAGCAAGGATACAACATGTGGGGAGTGGGGGATAGCTGTTGTTTCCAAACTGCCTATATCTAGTCTTTATTTGGGACACTTGCATATATTTGTCAATCCAAAAGTGTTTTAACTTTCAGTGAAGTAGAAGTCTTTGGTTTTTGGGGAAAATTACCAAGTGATATAACTGAATAATATAAGGCCAAATTAAATTTACTGTGCAGGAGGAGTGTCCGTATGTCAGCTGGGGGTACTATATTATTCATTATTCAACATTTTAAGTATATTTGAGATTACTGGACCAATGACCAAATGTGAAATACAAAATTTTCTAAAAGAAGGTTACATTGAAATCCCAGCTTCTGCTGTCAAATTGCCTTTAAATTTACTTGTTGGGACTTTGGACCACCAAGGCACTATACATACAAATATTTTTATTACTTGTAGCTGTGTTTAGAAGGTAGAAGTTTTAGTTACAAATGTTCTTGGTCCCAAAATGAAATGAAAAAAAATGTCTCAAGGAACTATGCATTATCAATAACCATTATATAATAACTAACATCCAAACAATAGGCTTCAGGCTCGGGAATCTAAACCTGTGTGTTTTGGGAAATGTCCAACATAAATAGAAACCTTGTTTAAATAAAGACACTATGCTTTCCAGTCTTGAACCAAATCTAGAGTGCATTTTCTCCTTCAGCTGAAATGAATTTTATACAAATTTACATTTGATAGATCTAAATTAAATTCAAACTATAAACTTACATGGTTGCTTTAATCCTGAGGTGCTTGCAACTGCTGAAATGGAAATCACAAGAAATTCTGATCATGAAATTAAGAGTTTAGATAGCTTGTACAGGCATGACAGGATACATATATTAAATTTGAAGAGGCCCATCCAACCTGTTAGGTGTCAACTGGCCTAACAGATTGGGGGGTTGGGGGTAGAGAGAAGATTTTTTATTGAATTTTTGATAACTTTTCTATTATTAGTAACAGCAGGCATGTTGGTCTGTGGCCAGGGTCATGGGACATAATTCTGAAAGGGGCCTACTGAAGGACCATTCTGCCAAAGTTTGGTCACAACTGGCAAAGTAATTTCCGCGCTTGAAAAGATTATTAATTGCTTAACATTCTCTTTTCAGTAATGGTGCCCAACTTTGTTGATGACCAGGGTCATCCATCTGACATCTGAAAGGGGACCACTTAAGGACTATACCTTTTGTTTTGTTCAAATTGGCCCAGTGGTTTGAGAAAAGATATGTGAAAATATTTCATTCACCTTAACAGTAATAGAATGTAGCACACAACTATATATTACAAGGTTTTAAAATAAAATGTATCTTTATTAAGTGAAATCTGTAGAGATAACAACATTAAATGCAAAGTCTTTGTTTTCCTGGAATTCTTGTTGTATTGAAAATAGCCAAATCCATTTTTAGGATTTTTCATCACATACTGAATTTACCAGCTGCTGTTTTGTTTCGTCAATGTTAGCTATTTCAAAAGTTCTTGGGTGATGGGGCCGGAGGGGGGAGAACCATTTAACTGCTTTGGCTCACTGTGTTTCTTGTTTCAGAATATTCATGTACCTATGTTATTATTATGTCCATATTTTTTTTTAAATATATAATTTGAACGAAAGACTTTGTATACCTTCTTGCATCCAAACTTCTTCTGCTTTTAAAAGCATCAGTCCAGTGTTTGGACTTAAGGATTTGAACGATTCTTCATCTACTTCCATTCCATCCTCATTGCATACCATTGTCAGAGATGCATCATTTGCACACTGAAATCGTTCCCTGCCTAAAAAATGAAATATAACTCTCATCCCAATATATCTTACATTTATCATACAGTTACATGTAAAGCTGTCTAAAGCAAACGACCCCTGTGTGACTAAAAAATGTATTCACATTAGAAAGCTATTTGGTTAAGATAGGATTAACGACCAGAGAATGTTCATTGTGTTATGAATTTGAGTTTTTCTATTTACTCAGTTTTTGATGATACACACAGCTGATTTCATTATATACATTTAATATGTACATGTACCACATGTTTCAAACAAAGGTGTGATGAAAAAGTCACACAAGAACTAGAAGCTCCAAGGAGCTGAACTTCAGAAAGTCCTACAGAACTTGAGCCTGATGCATGTGTACTTTCCTCAATACTGTCAACCCAATCGGATCACACTCAGACCTACAATTATACAAAATGTAGCCCTTGACATACTGAACATTTTTGCCATTACATTTTATCAGCCACCTATTACGGTTTTCCAGATTTTAGTCAAAAACCATAACAAAATTATGCCTAGGGCCAATAACTCTTATAAAGAGTCATGGGACAGCTTCGATCCACTGTATTAAATGTAGTCCTTTTCATGCTGATCATTTTTGCCTTATATATTTTATTAGCCATCTTTACGGTTTTCGAGATTTTAAACATTTTTCATATCAGCCAATCAAAAACAAGAATTGCCCATGGCAGCTTTAAGTTTGTTGTCCGATCGGGACGAAATGAATAAAATTTGTAGAGGACCTCCCATAGATGCTTCCTGCCAAGTTTGGTTCCTTTTGGCCCAGCAGTTTCAGAGGAGAAGATTTTTGAAAATTCAGTCAATCAGAATTGAGAACTGCCCATGGCGGCCATGTTTATTGTCTGATCGGGACGAAATGAATAAACTTTGTAGAGGACCTCTCCCATAGATGCTTCCTGACAAGTTTGGTTCCATTTGGCCAAGTGGTTTCAGAGGAGAAGGTTTTTGAAAATTCAGCCAATCAGATTTGAGAATTGCCAATGGCGGCCATGTTTGTTGTCCAATCAGGACGAAATGAACAAACTTTGTAAAAGACCTCCCATAGATGCTTCCTGCCAAGTTTGCTTCCATTTGGCCAAGTGGTTTCAGACGAGAAGATTTTTGAAAATTTAGCCAATCAGAATTGAGAATTGCCCATGGTGGCCATGTTTGTTGTCCAATCGGGACGAAATGAACAAACATGATAAAGGACCTTACATAGATGCTTCCTGCCAAGTTTGGTTCCATTTGGCCCAGCAGTTTCAGAGGAGAAGATTAAAATGTGAAAAGCTAACGACGGACGGACGGACGACAGAAGACGGACGCCAAGTGGTAGCAATAGCTCACATGACCCTTCGGGTCAGGTGAGCTAATAAAGGGACATAACTCTGGAACACCAACAGTGAAATCTGCCAAAATCGAACTTCACCTGCCTTTAGTGGTTCCTAACAACATATCCAAATATCAAAACATTTGATCAAAGCTAACTAAAGTTATAGAATGGAAACCGAAAAACTGAGAATTTTGTACTTTATAAAGGGACATAACTCAGGAATCTCAAAAATGAAATCTGTCAAAATCGAACTTGACCTGCTTTAGTAGTTTCTAACATCATATCCAAATATTTGATCAAAGCTAACTAAAGTTATTGAACGGAAACAGAAAAATTGACCGTTTTATACTTTATAAAAGGGCATAACTCGGAAACCTCATAAATGAAATCCATCAAAATCAAACTTGACCTGTCTTTAGTGGTTTCTAACAACATATCCAAATATTAAAACATTTGATCAAAGCTAACTAAATAAAGTTATTGAACAGAAACCGAAAAATTGACCATTTTGTACATTGTAATTTATAAAGGGGCATATAGCAGGAACCTCAAAAATGAAATCCATCAAAATCGAACTTGACCTGCCTATAGTGGTTCCTAACAACTTACCCAAATATCAAAACATTTGATCAAAGCTAATTAAAGTTATTGAACAGAAACCAAAATGGGACAGACGGACAAGGGAAAAACTTAATGCCCCCTTTGCCTTATGGTTGGCGCATAAAAGGTCTGTCTTAGCTTATTGAATAGAATATTTTCAAAGGTCTTTCTTGTTAGGAGTTAAATGAAACTAAGATACAAATTGTATGATTGTTGAATGCTGAATAAGTATTTGATCAATGAAACAGCTTCTCTTTTGTAAATTTTAAGTTTGTCAATGTCATTGTTTCAAACAAAATGATAATTACAAGCTGCTTAGCATTTGAATTGTGTAATTAATGTTTCATTGCCAATCCCCCCTGGGGGATTGGCATTAGATTTGGGACAACTTCCTGCGAGATCGTTAACTTTCAGCTCAGCTGATGACTCGTATAACTAATTACCAGCGACAGTACAAGTGATGCAACTACTCGTGTTCTCATGGAATGGACGTTATCGAAAAAAAAACAAGCTTTCTTCCAATAACATTTTCACATGTACATGTATCTTAATTTCCATTGACCCTTTTCTTTGAAAAAAAAACAAGGCTGTTTTGCTTCTGTCCAGTTTGATTGACCTAAATAGAGAGATATATTGGCACGTGTTCAACTAATCGTTGTACAACAGAGTGTGTCATCGAGGTCATGTGCACGTTTTAGTGACAAAGTAAACAAAGTTTCTTTTAAGGCTGTGGCTATTTAACCGGACGCGGCTAAATAGCACTGGGGCTATTTAACCGGATCCGGTCTGGGACTATTTGACCGGACTCTGCGAAATAGCCACACACAGGGTCATGGCTATTTAACCGGACCTAAGCAAAAAAGTAAAATTATGAACAATATGGAAGGTATAATTCACTGATTCATTGATGGGATTATGAATAACACTTCATATACTAGTATATTGTATCAATATCTACGAAAAAATTCTTTAAAAATATTTATAGTTAATTATTTTGTTTGTTTAATTTGTTTGTTTTTTCAGGTTATCTTAAATCATAATTCATTAAACAAGTTAATCTTATCAACTGGATTATTTAATTAAGACCAAAACTGAGTGTTAGAATTTTTTATTAATAGGTAACACTTGTGGCCATATAATTGAGATGGGTCTTATAAAATTTCTAACATGTTTATTGGGATCAATATAATATCACATTCGTTATATTGCATGGTCCCAGATGTATATCACTATTTTCAAAGTTTATGATAATATAAAAAGAAAATTTCTCTCTGTTGGAAGGCCTGGTCAAGAATAATTTTACTTTAAATCAAAAGAAATGTTTTTGAGAGTTATTTTCATTATCTTTAAAGGATTTTTTGAAATAAAAAAAAATAAAAGAAGAATGTGTCCATGGGACACGGATGCCCCCGCTCCCAAAACTTTCCTGAGTTTACTTTCTACTTAACAAAGGCAATAACCATAAATTTAACAATTTCATGTCTCATAAAGGGACATAAATCAGGAACATCAAAAGTGAAATCGGTGAAAATCGAAATTGACCTGCCTTCAGTGGTTCCTAACAATATATCCAAATTTGGTTTGATTTGGTTGAGTCACTCTCAAGTTTTTGAACGGAAACCATAAATTGTACAATTTCGTACTTCAGAAAGGGACATAACTGAGAAACGTCAAAAGTGAAATCAGTGAAAATCGAACTTGACCTGCCTTTAGTGGTTCCTAGCAATATATCCAAATTTCATTTGATTTGGTTGAGTCACACTCAAGTTATTGAACGGAAACGAAAAATTTTACAATTTCGTATATCATAAAGGGACATAACTCAGGAACGTCATAAGTGAAATCCGTCAAAATCGAACTTGAGCTGCCTTTAGTGGTTCCTAATAATATATCCAAATTTCATTTGATTTGGTTGAGTCACACTCAAGTTATTGAACGGAAACCAAAAATTTTACAATTTCGTACTTCATAAAGGGACATAACTCAGGAACATCAAAAGTGAAATCGGTCAAAATTGAACTTGACCTGCCTTTAGTGGTCACTAACAATATATCCAAATTTCATTTGATTTGGTTGAGACATACTCAAGTTATTGAACGGAAACCAAAAATTTTACAATTTCGTACATCATAAAGGGACATAACTCAGGAACGTCAAAAGTGAAATCCGTCAAAATCGAACATGACCGGCCTTTAGTGGTCCCTAATAACATATCCAAATTTCAAAACATTTGAGAAAAGCTAAGTTAAGTTAATGAACGGAAACCGAAATGGGACGGACGGAAAGACGGACGGACAAGGGTAAAACTTAATGCCCCCGTCGCCTTACGGCGGGGGCATAAAAAACAACAATTTTGTCGTAGATATTGATACAATTTATATGAAGTTTTATTAATTATCCCACAAATAAATGAGTGATTTATACCTTCCTGCAACTATACTTTCATATCCATCTTCACCATGTTCACTTCATATCGGTTTATTTATTTAACATTATTTGCTAAGGTCCGGTTAAATAGCCATAACCCTGTTTGAGGCTATTTTGCCGGGTCCGGTCAAATAGTCCCAGGGCTATTTAACCGGGTCCGGTCAAATAGCCCCTGTGCTATTTAACCGGGTCCGGTCAAATAGCCCCTGTGCTATTTAGCCGGGTCCGGTTAAATAGCCACTGCCTTCTTTTAATAACACTTGAAACAATGGATAATAAATTAAAAATACGAAATCGCCGTTTTATGAAAGAATAGAAAAAATATCTTCAGCGAATATTTTCTTTCCATTCTCCCAATGTGTGTATTTAATCGATCCATAAAGTGAAGACGCGGCTGGCCACCTTGGAGTGTATTTTCATAATCCTCGAACAGTTCATTCATAAAATGACTTTCCACTATTATTATTTCAAAGCGGGCTCCAGGCCACTCAGATCTTCGTAAAATATAATATGTCTCACGGTTCCGACTAGACTCGCTGCACACTGTCATTAAATTATGAAAATATCATATAATGCAATACGAGAGAAGGCAAATGGTGTATAAATTCATGACACAAAATCCCTATATGCACCGGCATGAAAATATCCAAAGCAAAGAAACAGTGCTTTTATTCCTGTTCTTCATCTCAAAGTCACAGTGAAGTCATTCTGACAATGATATAATGTGTCCCTTTTTAGGTTTTCTGTTATAACAGTTTATTCGCAGATGGATTGGCAAGCATTTTTGGAAAAGCTTATACTTGTCAGATAATTAGCTACAGGAAATTTTTGGCAAAACCTTTAATTCATGTTTGATAAATGTATCGTGAATATGTTTTTCTAAATATCACATATAGTGCTATTTGGCTCAAAGATAGGAAAATTCTAGCTTTTTTTCAAATTCTCTATTTTGAGTAACATTGGCCATCTTAGGGGTGGTTGGGTCATCAAATTTTTCGAGATGGGCCATCCAAAGACCAATCTACCAAAGTTTAGTTACAATTGTCACAGCTGTTTTAAGGCAGATGTCAGCAAGAACAGTGTTCCATATCCCCGTCGCATCAGATGTGAAGGTGAAGCATGCATCCTTTGGGATACCATTCCAATGCCCCAACCACAACAACAAACTGTTACAAACATCTACCAAATATAACTCCAACTTATAAATTCCCCAAGTTTCTCTTTTTTTATGATACAAACTTTAATGTAGGAACATAAAATTCAATTCCTGACTGGGGCATTATCACATTATTAAACAACTTTTTAAAAGTGCTAGAGCACTTACATGTACAATGACATTTTTCTGATTTTCCACGTCTTAAAGGGCAATAACTCCTACAAAAAAATTTGGCATGGCAGCCATTTTCAAACTTAAGGAAAAGGTCACCACTATCATGACTATTAAGCTTTAGTATAAATTTGAAAAAGACTGGATTCAAAATGAAAACACTAGAGCGCTAACACTGATATTTTTCCAATTTTCGAAGTCTTAAAGGGCAATACCTCCTACAATAAATTGACATGGCAGCCATTTTAGAACTTGAGGAAGAAGTCCCCTATATTAAGCTTCAGTATAAATTTTAAAAAGATCTGATTAAGAATGAAAACGCTAGCGTGCTAACACTGATATTTTTCCAATTTTCTTAAGTCTTAAGGGGCATTAACTCCTACAATAAATTTGACATGGAAACCATTTTTGAACT
Source organism: Lithophaga nigra (assembly GCA_028566555.1). Lineage (NCBI taxonomy): Eukaryota > Metazoa > Mollusca > Bivalvia > Mytilida > Mytilidae > Lithophaga > Lithophaga nigra. The sequence goes on along the minus strand of JAOXYJ010568876.1, from coordinate 4,338 downwards.
TGAGGAAGATGTCATCTATATTAAGATTCAGTATAAATTTAAAAAAGATCCGACTTAAAATGAAAACGCTAGAGCGCTAACACTGGTATTTTCCCCGATTTTCTAAGTCTTAAGGGGCAATAACTCGTATAATAAATTCAACATGGCAGCCATTTTTCGACCTTGAGGAAGAGGTCATCTACATTAAGCTGCAGTATAAATCTGAAAAAGGTCTGACTAAAAATGAAAACGCTGGAGCGCTAACACTGATATTTTTCCAATTTTCTAAGTCTTAGAGGGCAATAACTCCTACAGGAAATTTGACATGGCAGCCATTTCAGAACTTGAGGAAGAGATCATCTATATTAAGCTTCAGTATAAATTTGAAAAAGATCTGATGAAAAATGAAAACGCTAGAGCGCTAACAACATACGGACGGACGCCAGGCATTTTTATATCCCGCTCCGCGTTGTGGCGGGCTGAAAATGTGAATAGTGTACAGATGACTGAAGGATGCCAAGGGACGAAAAAGCTCCCATGGCCATGTAAACTAAATATTTATTATTCCTAAAGAATTTTGAACAAGAAGGACAAGTTATATGCATGGGAATACCTCATGCCTGATGACTTACATTTGGTAATCAAATCCTGAAAGGAACAGCAGGCAATGAGTTTTCGCACTGTTCTATTACTTGAAAATACTCTCATGTTGAATGAACTTGAAGATTCTTTCCCTACATTTCTGTCCATTTCCTGAAACAAGATTTAAATTTTTATTTAGTAAGGCATTCCAACTGATTGTCAGTTAAACAGTCAGGAGCATTACTGAAACAAGTAATAATTTTCATATAAACCTATTCAAGTATTTCAATTTCTTCAATACCCTATTTGACCTAATTAGTGCCCAGCTGGTGCTTAAAATGTTGAAAAAAAGGGAATGCTTATTAGGAAAGGAAGAAACAGAATTGATAACGGGTGACATGAAGAAAATTAATGCAAGTAAATTGATATGATGAAGTGCATTAGGCCAAAATTAAAATTAGCCTTGTTTCCCATACCCGACCGACCCGTGTGAAAACCCCCGACCCAAAAAATTTTATTGATGTTTTGTCAGTTAATTTTTTTTTTTATTAAAAATGCCACTTTATATGTACATTTTATGTACGTAAAAGCCTGATATAAATAAATAAAATATTAAGCCTACCGACCGATCCATTTTCAAATAACAAAGTCGGGTATGGGAAACAAAGATATTTTTAAGGACGGCCTTAGCTGCCTGACTGGAAATATTATGTTTCCTTATAGTATGCATTCTTCTTCATAGAAAACTCTTCTCCAATTGACAGACTACCAACTATTGTTGAATGCATAATCCTGTAGAAGATGCCTCTTAAAAATTTCAACCTGAAATTTGATAAAGGGTGCTTATTGTGGCATGGATGCTTATTAGATCGAATACAATACAATGTATTTGCAATAATTATCTGTTTGAGTCTCTTGTCAATTCCAAATGTAAACTAGAGGCTCAGGTGAGCCTGTATCGCTCACCTGATTTAAGTAAACCCCCTTCAGAATTTTTGCTTATGAATACAAAAAGCTGTTACTGAATAAATTTGAGCCCTTTTGGCTTTTAAAAAGTCCATTTGTCCAATTTGGGCCAATTGTTTCAAAAAGCATATTTTGGCCAAATGTATGCCATATATGTTCAAACTATTTTGGCCTCTGGACCACGGATACAATTTTGAAAGGGGTCCACATGACAACCATTACACCAAGTCTGGTTCTAATTAGAAATGCAGTTTCAGTTTTTACAACGTTTTTCCTATAGGGTCCTATGTTAAAACTTGTCAGCTGATGGCAGCCTTCTTGGATGGACCTCAGATCCAATAGATATAATTCTCAAAAGGGACCACCAAAAGACCATTTCACCAAAGTTTGGTCCAATCGGCCAGGCAGTTTTATTCATTGTTTTTCCCATAGGGTCCTATGTTAAAACTATGTCCAATGATGACAGCCATGTTGGATTGACCTAGGGTCCAATGGATACAATTCTGAAAGGGGACCACCAAAGGACCATTTCACAAACATTTGGTCCCAACTGACCATGCAGTTTCAGACGAGAAGTTTTCTCATTGTTTTTCCCATAGGGTCCTATGTTAAAACGGATACAATTCTGAAAGGGGACCATCCAAGGACCATTCCAACAAAGTCTGGTCCCAACTGCCATGCAGTTTCAGACGAGAAGATTTTTCATTGTTTTTCCCATAGGGTCCTATGTTAAAACTATGTCTGCTAATGGCGGCCATTTTGGATGGACCTCGGGTCCAACAGATATAATTCTGAAAGGGGTCTATCCATGTACCATTCAATCAAAGTTTTCTCCCAATTGGCTAAGTAGTTTCAGACGAGAAGATTTTTCATTGTTTTTCCCATAGGGTACTATGTTAAAACTATGTCCGCTGATGGCAGCCATCTTGGATGGACCTCGGGTCCAACGGATACAATTTTGAAAAGGGACCATCCAAGGACCATTCCATCAAAGTCTGATCCCAATTGGCCAAGTAGTTTCAGACGAGAAGATTTTTTATTGTTTTTCCCATAGGGTTCTATGTTAAAACTATGTCCGCTGATAGCGGCCATCTTGGATGGACCTCGGGTCCAACGGATACAATTCTGAAAGGGACTATCCAAGGACCATTCCATCAAAGGTTGATCCCAATTGGCCAAGTAATTTCAGACGAGAAGATTTTTCATTGTTTTTTCCTATATGGTCCTAAATTAAAACTATGTCCGCTGATGGCGGCCATCTTGGATGGACCTCAGGTCCAACGGATACAATTCTGAAAGGGGACCATCCAATGACCATTCCATCAAAGTGTGATCCCAATTGGCCAAGTATTTTCAGACGAGAAGATTTTTAATTGTTTTTCCCATAGGGTCCTATGTTAAAACTATGTCCGCTGATGGCGGCCATCTCGGATGGATCTCGGGTCCAACGGATACAATTTTGAAAAGGGACCATTCAAGGACCATTCCATCAAAGTTTGATCCCAATTGGCCATGTAGTTTCAGACGAGAAGATTTTTCTTTGTTTTTCCCATAGGGTCCTATGTTAAAACTGTGTTCGCTTATGGCGGCCATCTTGGATGGACCTCGGGTCCAACGGATACAATTCTGAAAGGGGACCACCCAAGGACCATTCCATCAAAGGTTGGTCCTAACTGGCCAAGTAGTTTCAGAGAAGAAGAGTTTTAATGATTTTTTGGCGAATTTTCTATTTTTAGCCGTGGCAGCCATCTTGGTTGGCGAGCGGGGTCGTCAGATACAATTCTGAAAGGGGACCATCCAAGGACCATCCCTGCCAAATTTGGTCTAAATTGGCCCAGTGGTTTCAGAGGAGAAGATTAAAGTGTGAAAAGTTAACGACGACGATAACGACGACGACGACAGACGACGGACGCTTCATGGTGGCAAAAGCTCACATGACCCTTTGGGTCAGGTGAGCTAATAAACTAAACAGAAATTTTAGGTGATACTTTCCCTTGCAATAGGTGATACAACTAGAGCTGTGAGTGACCTCACTGATTGATACCCCCCGCTTGCAATACTACGAATGTTCAAACTTTGGAATGTAGGTATATCAGGAAGTTTCAAAAAACTTTAACCAAATTTAAAAAAACTTTAACGAAAAAAACTAAGTCCAGTTTGTGGTCAAAATACGGAAAAATTGAAAATTATTTTTTTCAAAATTTTGTAACAGATGTCTTCCTTTGACCATAAAAAGCTTCTGACCAAGTTTTATGAAATTCTATGCACATTTGATGAAGTTATTAAGTTTAAAAAAAACTTTAACCAAATTCCAAAAAAACTTTAACCAAAAAAACTAAGTCCAGTTTTTGGTCAAAATACGGAAAAATTGAAAATTATTATTTTCAAAATTTTGTAATACATGTCTTCATTTGACCATATAAAAGCTTCTGACCATGTTTTATGAAATTCTATGCACATGTGATGAAGTTATTCAAGTTTCAAAAAACTTTAACCAAATTAAAAAAATGTAATGAGCATCACAGATGTAAAAGCCGAGTTGCAACTCTAAGTTGATATTCACAATATCTATAATGCAATCACCCCTTTTACCCAAAAAATTAATAAAAAAAAAACTTTTTGGAACCCTATTTTAAAAACAAGAGTTGACACACGAATATGTCTCGCCTGCCTCAAAATGTCGCAAGAGGTAACACATATTTTATTACAAAGTTAGTGGACAATAAAATAATCATCAGGTGATGTGAGTGACATGTACATGTACAGTCTATAGTGCAAACATGGTGACAGGTAACTGACTGACATGTACAC
>JAOXYJ010567769.1:0-14440 GCA_028566555.1 Lithophaga nigra | reverse complement strand
CAATTATTTAGCCAAAATTCCAACTCTGTTTTGACTGAAGAAGGAATATCAAAATATGAATCCCAGCCATCTCTCTGACAAACAGTAATGCATAAATGACGCGTCATCAACTGACAGATATTTCCAAAAGCTGGAATCAAAGAAATTATTTTAACAAGAACCGATGCTAAAATTCTTGTCGTCGAACGGTTATCTGAAATAAGCTTTTCAATCTTATTCTGAATTTTTTCGATCTTAAATGTTGGAACTTCAATAACACCTAATTTTAGGTTCCATGTAAAACCCAACTAATCTAGCTTTTGTGTAGGACAAAAAATAGACTTTTCAAAATGTGGTAAAAATCCAGAATCCAATAAAGTTTGTAAAACAGTTTTGGACATTCGAACACACCTTTCCTTGCTATCACAATCCCACCCATCATCCAGATAAACAATAATCGGAAAACTTTGTGATCTCCAAAAAATTACTAAAGCCCGAACAACTTTTGTAAAGATATGACCTGCGGAAGAAAGTCCAAATGGCAAAACTGAAAATAATAAAATATATTTCTTTCCCGTCTATAAACCATGAAAAACCTAAGTATTTTTGATGTTCCGGGTCAATATTTAAGTGATGGTAACCGGAGCGTAAATCGAACTTAACAATGTAAAAACCCTTTTTGGCATATTGTTTCGCCTCCTTCACCCCTTCAAATTTGATTTTCTGTTATTGCACATACTTGTTAACATGTCTAAGATCTACACTAGTCTGAATCTTTTGGAATCACTAACCGAAACCGTTAGAGGGTGAACTACAAAAGGTTTATATAAAACTTCTGTAATACAACTATTCATTTTTAGTTCTGTAATTGCTTTAACAACAAAATCAGAATTTTCATAAGCAGATCTATTATTTTTTTAAACAAAGAGAAGGCGGCTCTTGTGTAAAAGGAATAACATAACCGAATTTTACAGTGCTTAAAACTAATTCGGAAGGATTTATTCTGCATGATCTCGCAGCCTATTTTTAACAGTTTGTTTTTCGGCACTATACTCATAACTACAAAACTCAACATCATACTCAACTTGTTCAGTGAGACTGGGGTTGTGCAATGGAACTGCTGACTGTTGCTGGCTTTGTAGTGTTGCCTGTGCGTGGTTTGAAGGGACAGACTCTAGCTGTGTGTCCTGGTCTTTTACAGTAGAAACAGAGGCCATCGTTGAAATGTCTCTGGAAGTTGTTCTGTTGGTTGAAGTCGTCGTTTCTCTGGCTAAGACCCTGGCTGAAGCCACGAAAAAATGCCTTCGGATTAAATCCTCCTCTGTTACCACCTCTGTTGTAAGGTTTATTTGCTGAACGTTTACGGCTAGCTCTGATAACAGCGGAGCGTAGTTTGGAGGCGTCCTCAACATTGTCAGCAAGAGGGTCATCGAGATATTCATGAACTGTATCCCACCCATGACGATCTGCTATCTTCAAAATCTTGTTGCGTTGATTTAAAGTGTCAATTTCGGACTTAATTATAGCTTCAATATCATCTGTGCTATTAGACTTAAACAAAAGTTCAATCCTTCGTAAAGCTGAAATTCGGTCACTGTTGAAATTAAATTGAATTTTATTACCCTCCAGTTTGAATTTGAAAGATGAAGGCTGACAGGCGGTTGTAGAAACTTTACCAACAGAAGTAAAGTTATTCTTAGTAACTGAGCTTACTTGTGTAGAACTTGCATTCACCGTTTTCTGAATCTCGGCCAAAAGTTCAGTCCTCTGTCTTTGTCAGTCAGGTTCAAGATGGATATCCATCCACACACTTTGGATGGAAAAACCGTCCAACGTAGAAAATAGTTAAATGTTACTGTTTTTTAACCGTACGTTCTTGTTTTGCGTGTTGTTAAAGTATCTTCAATATCGGTATTCAGCTTATAATCATGTGATCGCTTATTTTTATCACGTGACCATTTTACAACATTGCAGTATGGCGGAACAGGCAACCAGCGAGTCTACAACCCTTGGTAAGAAAAGTGCAATTATTAGTTTTTCTGAGTATTTTTTACAAACAATTTTGATGTTGATCGATAGATTTATCATCAATCTTATAATTAATCTGTCGTACTAGAGTACACGGCGTAAAGAACGCCTGGGATCGTGGTGAGATCGTGTTCAATTTTCATGTGTTGCACAAGCGGTAATTCGAAAAGGATGGATTTTCCATCCAAAACTTTCGCAATAGTGGATGGAATATCCTTCCAATTTATTACAGATAGATGGAAGGATAAACCTTCCATATAAATGAAAAATGAGGTCGTTTAGTTGGATGGTTTTCCCATCCCAAATCACATAGTTGGGGTAATTTTCGTGTTCATCATGTTCATGGTGTTTACAAGAAACACGAGAAAAAAGGGGGGACTGTTTTCAGATTTTGCACTCATATTGGAAAACCTGCAATGGTTTTCTCGAATTTTTGGAGGGTGGTTATAATATTAAACTAATATTCCTTTCTATTTTCAATAAATCTGGCACCACAATGCAGGTTTTCATGGGGGAAAAAAAGGGGGGGTTAATTTTTGCACTCTATGTGAAAAACTTTGTAAGCAACTATATGAGGGTTTTTATATCAATTCCCTTTTAATTTTCATTTAATTATAGTTTTGCATTTCTTATTTTTGACACTTTGTTCATGAACAAAAGATATTTCAGAAATTTTCTTGAAATCACAGTAGAGTTTTTATATGAATAAATGAAAGCTCCCTGTAGTTTTGCATTAGATTATGATTTTCCATTTCAGAAATTGGCACTTTGTTCCAAAAAGGGGTGTTCATTTTTCATACTCAAACTGAAAAACACTTTTTCACATTTTTCTTAATGAGATCATATACATGTACATGTAGCATGTGTGTATTATAGAGGATATACATGTATTTTGTGTGTAATACAAATCCTAGCATGTTTGAACTGTAGATTTTCCATGCAATGAAATGGATATCAATGGGGTCTAAGTGTGATGCGTGATTGAGCTTCCAAAAATATAATTGGGAAAACAGTGAGCAACCCATCGATTGATTTGAAAAATTTAAAACGCATATCTCTTAAACACGACCTGGGAAAAATATCCTCTTAAAGAGTCAATGTAAAATAATTTCACACCGTGAAAACTGGAAAGCACTAAAACGTAAGCGTGATCACAGGAAAGGGACCCTTCATTGAGACCCTTATTATGAAAGGGTACTAGAAATATGTACTGCATCTGCTGTCAGTAAAAAACAGGCTTCATGACTTGCATGGCATGACTATTGCCAATGAGAAAAGTGAAACCACAACATTTCAGGTCAATGTATATTCAGAAATTTTTGCATGAATTTATTATTTTGAATTCAGAGTTACAAATCTTTTACATGGACCTGTTAATTATGCAAGTTTTGTTAATACATATGATTCCTCGAAAGATGTTATATTGTAATGTATATATATTTTACACAAGCAGCATATATATTTAAAAGCATGTTTTTAACAATAAAAGTGTGATTGATGTCCTTTGTATTTTTCAGAATCATAACAGTGTTCTCCCCAGACAGATCTGAAGGCACAAAATGTTTGGCATATCTGCCTGGGGAGAAGACTGATAAAAACAGAATATTTCTGAATTTACAGTTACATTTGTAGTATGTGTATCTGAATGATAAAGCGGGCCCTTATGACATATAACACTAGTCACGCACTGCATGCAGCATTTGCATTTATTGTTTGATACAACTGAATTGTATTCCTCCACCTTCATTCATACATGTATTTATAACAATAATTTGCACGAACTATGACTTGCATTTCATTTTTTGCCAACCAGATTGTGTGCAAAATTAAATCAAAATAAATGAGGCAATTACTGTAAGACAATCTCATGTATGATTTTATGAAAAATTGTCCAGATTAAAAAATACAACAGAACAGATTTATATGGCAAATTCCATAAGACACATTTTACATTTTGTAAGACATTTTCAAAGTACATTTAATAAAAGCAGTCACATGTGAAAAGAGTGAAACCAGGAGCATTAAATACATAAATAAGAGATGTTGATTATGAATTAAGTATACTTAATGATAAACTTTAAAACATGAAAAATACTTAGCAAATTTTGAATTTCAGAACATCAAAAGAACTTGGAGGAATTGTGTCGTCTCTGTGGCAAAAACGCTGAACATACAAAACGGACAGGGAAATACAAATATTTAAAAGAGCTGAGAGAAGTTTTTGATATAAATGTTGATGAGGATTGTCCTTTGATACATCCGAATTTCTTATGTAATTCTTGCAGATGTCTGTTGTATAAACACCGAAATAGATCACTTAAATCACAAAAGACCCAATCTCGGACGTCTCTGCATGTTTATGATTTTCAACCTCATTCAGATATATGCCAAATTTGCTCAACAAAAGACAATTCTTCAGGCGTTACATCAGCTATGCAAAATAATGAAAAAGACAGTATACAGGAAATACTGATTTTATTTTCAAATCTAGACAAAAATGAAAAAATAGAATGCCTTCTTCAAATAACCGAAAGTTTGTCGGTAGGAAAGGAGATTAAGGAAGATGTTCAAACCCTTCAGAAATCATACCCCTATGAAAATTTGAATGTACTGGAAAATTTGAAAAGCCATGACTACTGCAAACAGTTCAATTCATTTTTGGTTCAACTTCTCCTGGCTGTCACAGACAAAACTTTGGATAGTATAGAAATGGAGCATTTCATCCCCCTTTTAGAAAGTTTGTACAGAATTTATGATCCACAATTTATTGGCGCATGGTCATTTATGCAGAATTTGGTTACTTATTCATTTACAAAGAGCAAAAATGCATGTAACATATTAGGAACTGTGATTCCTGCTGCAAAATATAGCACAGTTTATAATTTTATCACAGATTGTAATATTGGGAGTGAAGGAAAATGTCCTGAGGGTGATGTAATTTTTATATTTGACAATGAGCAGGTTATTGGGAAGAGTTGGAATGTTTCTGCTAATAATAAAGTAAAGATGTCATGCATCACAAATGTTGCTGTTGTTCAGACAGACCACAAAGGAAATTTACAGCAAATGGAAAAACTGAAACCAAGTATGTGGTTGTCTACAGATGGGAAGGAAAACGACATAGACCTTTTATGTGATTCAGGAAATGAGAAGCCAGAAGGATCACCTTTAAAAGGTGCAAAGGATAAACATTATGAAGAGCTTTACCATTCCTTAGACATTGCTATCAGTCACTTATTAGAAGAGGTCAAGTATGATGAAAGCAGAAAAAAATGGATTGATTCAGTCGACAAAGATATTGAAAAATTAGAATTCGAAAAACAAAACAAAATATGCTCAAGTTGCAACAGATTATTTGATAGAATGAAACGGAAGTGTACGTATTGTAAAATACCACTAGTAGATCCTAAGAAAGATAAATCTTTGCATGAGACACAAATTTCAGTTCCCAGGAAGAAAACATGTTTTCTTCATCATTATGGTGAAGAAAAGCAGCCTGAATCTGAACAACCAAAATTTAGTCATGTTCAAAGCTCACACTCAGGAGCACCTACTGAGGTTATATTATTAGATCCGGTTTTTGTAAATCCTAACTCAACAGAAAGTGTTTTGCTGGTTCTGCGTCACATTGGTATTAAAGCCAAAATAGCAAAATATATGAAAAATGGTGATGTTTCAAATTCCCGTTTCTGGACTTTCGTGTGCTGTGATGGGTTGCCTCATGGACTAGTACGTCGTATTGTTGAGGAGTACTTTGTATGTGCTCAATGTGGAGAAGGTTTCTTAGGACTGAAAGAAGTTGAAAGTCATGATAAAAATAATCATAATAGTTCAGGAAAAGAATACATAAGAGAATTTGATTGGGTGTTTTTAGTTTCAGGAGATGGTCATTATGAAATGAACCTTATGAAAAGTTTTATGGAATTAAACTGGAATGTGTTCATGAAATCTTTTGTTGAAGTGATGGGATTTAAGTCAGAAAAAGCTCTTAAATCTGCATTAAATTGTTCAGATAACCACAAAACCTGGCAATTAATTTTGATATTTCATTTTGGCTCGATCCTTGAATTGGTACATCCTTATGTTCTGAAATGTTTACAAGAAAAAAGTGAACCTACTCCTCAACGTTTTATATCTTTTGTGAATTCAAGGAGCCAGAATGCCAATTTTATGTATTTGTTTGAAATGGTTTGTCGTTACACCCAGGCTATTATAAATGTTAGAATGGCGATTCGTCGCAACAATAATGATCTTTTGTTGTCCGGAAAGTGGATGAGTAAGGAACTTTTCCATGGTAGGAATCACCACTTGTATCAAGACATAGAAGTTTTTCATCAATTTGTAAATCTTTTATTACCCGCAGAATTGAAAGAGTTCTTCCAGAATCAGTGCAGTCTCTCAAAGTCAGGTCACCCAAGTAAAGGACAAGGTTATGACTTTATTCTTGAAGAAGAGAATAAGCTGGTAAAGGCTTGGCTAAAACGGGGTGTTCCTACAGAAAACACATGGCTTTCTACATGTCGAAATCACCAATCATTGAAAACAATCAGAAAAAATGTAGCTAAATCATGTGGCATGATAGCTAGTGAGACAAGCAGCAAAGACAATGACAGTGCATTAGACAAGGCTATTCATCATTGGCGGTTAATGCTTAGGCAAACAAGATATCTTAATGTTGATCAACATGGACCTGTGTTAACCTCAATCTCTGCGGATATACTAGATCAAGGATTATTAGAGTTTACATCTGAAGCTAACAGGAAGCGTGGGTATAGGATATTGGATATGCTGTTACATGAGCCCCCACCGAATGACCCAACAATACATCATCCTGTTTATGTCTTGGTGTCGGAGAGAGAGAAATATTCATCTGTTGATTCCTTAACAATACAAGAAATTGATAACACTATTCTTGATAAAATAGATGACTTTGATGAGGGAACAAAACATATTTTTTTGAACTTATTTAGAGACATGAGCAAAAACAAATCAACACGAAAAATTGATCATATCAACTTGCTAGACGATATAACTATAGTGGCAACATATATGGACATGGTTGGAGGTGACACAGGAATTTTTGAGGATGAGGAAGAAACAGAATAGATTTTTGGTATGTTTGAAAATTTTATAACTTTATTGAAACAGACATACACATTTATATTGTTATATTTAGGCAAAACAACATAGTAACATAAAAAAAGAAGTTCTACGAATCCACCAAAAACATGACATGGAAAACTATTCTGTAGTATACATGGCAAGTATTTTACATAAAATAGACAGATGAAATGAGCATGTATTAAAAAAATCTGCATGTCCACAACCAACCAATGTATAAAAGTGCACTTAATAACTAATATGTTGCCAGTAATGCATGAAAACAAACATTCTGCAAGCATTTAAAAACTTTTACAGAAATGTTATTGTCAATGTAGTTATCTTTAATTTTGATCTTTATTATAAAATGTGTTATTTTCAGAAATCTCAACAGAGGATGCTGAGGTGTTATCTTTAGCTTTTGGAGATCCACAATTATTAGGTATATACCGGTACATACTACTTACATGTTTTACATCATTTTGATCATACATTGTACATTGTAGTTTGAGTTATTTTTATTAAAAAACTTTATTGAATACATCAGTGCAACTCAACACAACACGAACACATGTTTCAAGTATATAGGACACATGTTTAGTCATTTACCATGTACCTAAAGCTATAATTGTCGAGGACTTTAATAACAGTTCATACAGTTGTGAAAGGTGATAATGATAACAAAATATAACTTTTTAAAACTTTTTTTTAAAAGTGTAGTCATTTATTATTAGTATTTAATAAAATTGATATATTTTAACATATTTGTACCAAAAAAAAAAAATGCTAAAAATTGCTAGGTATAGTAGTGAGTGTCAGAGGTACAGTGCTTGTATGATGTCACTCGTATATATGAATTTCTTCACTCATATGTTTATCTCTTTTTTTCTCTCCAGTTCTGAGGGATGAAATGGCAGATTCCAATTATGTTATTGTTTCTGGGGGTGACAATAATTCAGCACATGTGTATGATTCAGTTGTGGACATTAATTTGAATACCGTGTTTGGGCATCAGCTAGAGACTACAAATATAGGTAAGTATTTCAGATGCTTTTCTCAATTTAATATATTTAACCCCCCCCCTAAAAAAAGACAAAACAAAACAAAACAAAAATCAAAACAAAAGCAAAAAAAAAAAAAACAACAACAACCCAAAAAATTAAGTCATCGAAAAAAACAAGACCAGAATAAAACAATGTTTTCCATTTTATTCTAGTCCTTTGATGTACATGTATCATGCAATTCGAGGTTGTTACTTAAGAATTTCCTATATTGAAGGTAAAATGGAAAATATTGGAACAGCAATACTGAATCTTCTTAACTAAATTCATTCATTTGTATGTGGACTTTTATAATTAATTCATTTGACCTGTCACAGATTTTATGGTTTTCACTATATCCAACAAAGGCTAGTAGACATGATATAAAGTCTCTGAAAAATACTTTGAAAATCAAGAGTAAATGCAAATAACATATATGATAATAGTTCAAGGATAAATTCTTTGAAAACCTCAGTTTCTCATTTTGGAACATTTTTTTTTGTTCTTTTAAATTGAATTAGAAATTGTTTTTTTTTAATAGAGATGATAGACGAGATTGATGATGCTGAGAAAAGCCCAACCATAAATCATGTAGATTTGCCACAAACAATTTCCGTGGAAAAGTTGAATACAGATACTTCCAGTGAGTACGATATGACATTTTAACCTCTTTGTCTTGCACTTTGTTTAAAATTTTAAAATTAATAGCCAAATATACTTGATGAAAATTCATACATGATTCTGTTAATTACATGTATATTTTTGGGTTTTTATGCTGCTGATGAGAGGTTTCTCTTTTAGTCATATGGTCAGCATAGAAAAAAGTTTGTTATATTTAAAGCATTTGTAAAGAACACTGAAACATTTTCAGGTTTTATTTTAATTAATTAAAATTGAATCTTCATTTTTAGAGAAAGTTTGATGCATCTGTATAAATCTTAGCTTGGGGTATATTCTAGCTGTATTTTAATGGAATTAAGAGATTTCAAATTCTGAAAACCTTTTGTAAAATATAAATTTAAAAGTCTTGAAAACAGATCTACTACCAGATTACACGACTTTCCAAATTCATTTTGTGAATGAATTACCCCTTTTGACCTGGGGTCAATCGGGGAAAACACGTCATATAACATTGTGACGTCAAAGATATTGTTTTGTGACGTTACAATTTTCTGCAAAAGTGTACAAATTGGAAAGTCGTCTATAGACTCAAAAATTTATAGCAACACAATCAACATCTATAAAAGTCAGTGTGCACGAATGAAAATAGTGTCTTGATACTTATTTTCTTTACTTTGATGAATAATGTGAATTTAGAAAAAAGTCAAGCAATATGATGATTTGTAGAATTTTTTTTATTGTACAGGCCAGATTTGTGGAAACAAAAAGGAAGATGAACCTAGTTCAGAAGATGAATCCCAAATCCTGACTCCAAGTCCAAGTGAGTACTTCAACAAGCCATTTGATATATTTATAAATTGTTATGGGGAAAATAATAATCTCTTCATAAGAAATAATTTTACATTTTTTCACATTAACTTTTAACACTAATACCATGGCCATGATGTTATGACTATCAATATAACTTTTTGTCTTTGCCATTAAGAGCATCTTCTAGCTGTTAGTAAATTGAAGGCTAGAAGTGATCTTTGTCCAAGGTTTTATACAACCGTCTATGCCACTTAAACTTTATGTGGTACTCTAACTAATATACTAATATACAACATGCCAATAAATTATCGGTAAAGAAATATTTTACAGTTTATTTTTTTGAATATTTTTTTTAGAAAGAAAGAGAGGTGCTAAAGGGAAGTTTGCAAGAAAAATATCAGGGACACCTCAACAGCAAACCAGAAGAAAACTAGACAGGGAGAGAAAGCAATTTGAAAGAACTTTGAATATATTTAAGAAGTTGGCAGTTTCGTCCGAGTATGACGAGAAAATCAAGTATTTTTGTGTTATAGAGAGAGAGAGTGGGGAGACACACTTCTCTGGAACAAATGAGTTTGTTCAAAAATTTAAGGACAATGTCAACTTGGCAGACTTTTCTGATTCCATGATAGAATCAAGGAGAACATCAATTTTACAGAGGCACAGACAGGCCGAGGTCAAGAAGGCGGCTATTCCACCTTCTCCAGCAAAGGAACCTGTAGCTGGTCAGCTTTCCTTCTTGCCAGGTTACTCTCTGGGAGAAGCCCAAAAGAAGAGCCTACAAGAAACCATGCCATCAACATCAAAGGAGGATCTTATTAGTATCAATGATAAAATAGTAGATATCAGGAAGCGTGTGTGGGTGCGGCAAAACCGAAAGAAAGTTGTTGTGCCTGATGAGGATATAAGTGACCTAGGAAATAGAGGGGGGAGTAGTGGAAGAGGTAGAGGTAGAGGAAAGGGTAGAGGTAAAGGAAGAGGGGTACAGCTGAATACAGACAGTGAAAAGTGAGTCACAACAATTGAATAGAGCTCCAGTTCAGTTGCCTTTATTCCTAATAAAAATTGATAAATTTTTATCTAATGAAATACAGAACAAAGTAAATGACTTAAAACAATATCTAGATTAAAACAGTATTTAGATGAATTTGTATTTTTTATCTTAGAAAAAAAGCAATAAATTGATAATTTCTCATAGAAATATATATTTAAGATTATTAAATCAAATTTTTTAATAATTTTTTCAACAGGTGTCCAAAATAATAAAGTTTACAGTTATAATTTACCAATGTAGGGGTGTATTCTTTTCTTAACTGGAGCTCTGTTTAATTGTTGTAACATGAGGTATGATCAAGAAGTGTTCAAAATTGAATTGATTTTGCATTAGGTGTAAGTAAACAATAATTGTTTATATGTCCAGAAGTAAAGATTTTTTAATGAATGTTCATATTTTTTATTTTCATTTTTTCCTACAGTATATAATTATGATTATTTGCTTTGTCAAGATTACCACTAATATGATTATAGATGGTGACTTAATCATTTCCAAGCTAGTTTTTTACTTGTATAATCATGCTAATCTATGAACTGTATCCCAAACAATGTGAGAATTTTTTCTCTTGTCTTATGTAAGCTCTTGTAAGTTCTGCAAAGCAACTTCAACAATAGACATAAACATGTATATTTTGTATGTGACATTTCAACCAGTGTAAAAAGTATAGCATATGGTATGTAGTGTGAAATAGCTGAATAGATGGTTGTTTGTGTGGCTGTTAACTTGATGTGTAATCTATATTTCACTGGAATGACTTTCAGTGCTATCCACATATATGTTGTGATAGATAAGTTTTTTTACTCATGACTTTTCGAATGTATTGAGAGACAGCGTAATATGCAATGACAACATATTTGTTTAAATGTTTGTTTAACTTTCTTACTTTGTATGCATAATTGGAATTAAGACAAGTCCTCATTTGCACAGATTTTTAAAAAACAATTTCTGACCAGCGTGGAAATTTTACTGTTGGTTGTTTCTGGTTGACACAGCCGGCTGTAACTGAATATTGAGAACCCCAAATTTTCTAACTACATTCATTGCTTCATTTTTACACGTAACATCATGCTTTATCATTTATCATACATTATATTCTGCAAAGAAAATTGTCAGTTCAGAAATGTTGATTTGTATTTAATAAAATTTGTAATTCTTGCACACAATGTATTACTCTAATCCCCACAGTCCTCCCATCCGAAAACAGAAGACTTGTCTATGTAAATATTCATTTTCCCTCCCTTGATTATGTAAGATTCGACAATGTACAGAGTTGAGTTTGTTGTAGTCATGGTTAAATGACAAGGAAATCTACATTTGAAGCATGCTGTACTCAGATATAAACATTTAGATCATTTCATAGCTGCTAGTGTTAGCTGATTAAGGTCCTTAGACAGTATTTTCAAATTGCCTTAATTGTAACTTAAGCATGAATTCGAGAGTCAAGTTCATGGCGAGGCACATATTCTTCAAGCAAATGCATGGCTTCTTCAAAATGCTGTACTGGAATATATAGGAAGTAGTGACATGGTATCTCAGCCCCACCACCAGGTCTGTCATGCCCTCTCCTATTGAATTGGTATCTCTGGTGGGATGGTGGGTTGGTAGATTGTCTGGCAGGTCCAGTAATCCTACAGGTAATTTTGTCCACCATGTGTCTATTCAGCAGATGGAAAAATGAGTTACAAAGGTTTGCCGGAACTCTGCCAACTTGCTGTCCTGTAAGAAACATTTTATCCAGAAATAACAACTGATTGTAAAACGTATGTGTATACAAATGCGAAAACAAGGTGTAAAAAGGCTATGACCATGGTTGCATGCACTGTTCTAACTAGAACTTGTTTTTTATCTTTGACTTCAGGGTTTCTCTTTAATGATATGTATTTTTAAATATTGTAGAGAAGCAAAGGACATGTCTGTTGCACAATTCCTTTGTCAGCACACTTTAATACTGATTTAGTACATTAAATGAATAAAGCATTGCTGAGTTCATTATGCATGTTATGCAAGGCTTAAAGCAGGAGGCATTGACACAAATTTGACAAAATCCATCTGTAAAATGATATTATATACAAACCTGCAATATATTCCATTACATCACCAATATGTTGGCGGTCTGTTGGATAGTTGGTTCGAACATTTCTCAGGTGATGTGGTATTTCATCAACACAGGGCATCTTGACCATCATTGCATATGCACTTACTGGGTTATTTGGTTCATGTACGACTTGCAAGATTATTTCTGAATGTGGCTTTACTCGAAAAGCATGATAACCTTTTATAGACCATACAATCTTGACAATATTATGCATATTATCTGTAAGCAGGTTAGGAACATAAGCCATCATAGCCTTTGCAGAACTTCTGATGATAAAAGCAAATGGATGGAAGATGTATCGAATTTAGTTAAAGCTTTATGGATGGGTATTTCATCCAACTTTGTAACTCCAGTATGGATGGATAAACCTTCCATTATAATGCTTCTGAGTTTGATGGATAATCCATCCATTTTTAAATGGAAGGATTTTCCGTCCAAATATGTAGAATTTTACTTCGGATGGATATCCATCTTAAACCTGACTGTTAAATGCTGTTGTTTTTGTTCACCTGAGTTAGGGTCTCACAGTGATCATTTATGGTTGAGTGGATTTGTTGGAAAGATTACACTGGAAAATATAGCTACATATAATGTTAAACATATGTTTCATGCACACATATGACTAATATATGTTAAACATGAAAAGTGAGCACAGTATGTTTAACATACATTTATGAATATGTGTTTAATAAAAGTTAAATATGTGTTCATTATATGTTCATGAAATTGAAATTTTTTGTGATTAGGTCAGTTTCTCAGTAACTGTACATGTGGGATCAACCAGATTTGATTGTTATATTCATGCATGTTTAAGTTGTATGTCAGGCAGACATGGTCTAATGACTGTTTACTTTTTGTCAAGATTTCGTAATTAGGTTAGTTTCTCAGTAACTAAATATGGTACTTCCCCTGCGAAAAGTTATCCCAGCTCTAGACAGAATTTGTATGTAAAGGATTACCAGTATATATTCCATTCAAGTAAGTAGTACATGTATTGAATAAATAAATAACAGGCGCTGATCCAAAGAGGGGTTCGAATCCCCTTTTGTCAGAAAATTTGGGAAAAAAGGTAAAAAATTGAAAATTTGGAACTGGACCCTCCACCTTTTGTGTAAAAGATTTGTACAGTGGAACCCCCTTTTTCTGTCTCTGGAACCCCCCCTTTTTACAAATTTCTGGATCTGCGCCTGAATAATGTGTTGATTCATTCAAGTTCACGTACATGATCATGTTATTTCATTGCGTTTATGATTGCTCCTGTTGCATGCATATTTGCTCGTGTTATTTCATGACATTTCGTCCATAGTTTCTTTATGGTTTTTCATAGTCCGTTCATTAAAGTGAAATTTCATTGCGGTGTTTGAAATAAGAGGTCATCCGGTCATCAAGCCAACCTCAGTTTAATTGGGACTACATAAAATCAGATCAAGGGCAGTAGTATCTTGTTTTGTTTGTTGTAGTTTTGCCATATGTATAATGCGTTTTATTTATCCTTTATTATTTTGGATATCTGACTTGCATTTGTGTGATATCTGAGATGCATTTGTGTGAACTTGCATGTATTGAAATTGGAGAGGGTTGGATGGACATTTTATTGTCTCCATATTTTTGAAACCCAAAGTCATTTTAGATATTAACTATAAACCCCATGGAGATCTGTTACTTGGATCATTGACAAAATTAAGATAAATGACATCAGATCTACAATATTGT